>CM051265.1:56413854-56608854 GCA_027921565.1 Artemia sinica
AAAATTGTTAGCTTTTACTAGTTCCTGCTGTAAAACCGACCCACGCGACCGGAGGGGTTATGGTACTGCTGAAGCGATTAAGTACTCGTAATATGTCAGTAATGATCCCATCAAGAAGTAACAGCTGTTCTAGTTATCATTTGGGGCTTGTTTGGAACTACCATCAACAAACTTTGCTTTATTTTCTGCTTCCATCCTTGCAATAAATCAAACAGTTGGGGTAACGAATTGTAAGTAAGGAGCGAATTGGTCCAATAGTAACTGAAACTCTAAAAAACGGAATTTTAAGAACATATTGGGTAAAGTTCTACCAAATCATATTATTGAGTTAGAAATAAAGTGAATACACTATTTGATGCCTTTTTTTAAGCTGATTACGAATATAATAATCATTTCTATTGGAAATGAATTTCAGCCCCCCCCCCTATATATACCTAACCTAACCCAACCTAACCTAACCCTGAATTGGCATATATAGGGGAGGGGGCTAAAATTCATTTCCGGTGGAAATGATTATTATATTCGTAATCAGCATAAAAAAAAGCATCGAATGGTGTATTCACTTTTGTCCTAACTCAATAATATGATTTGGTAGAACTTTACCACATATTGATACATCACAAGAATTAGCTTTTATTCTGATTCCAAATATATCAAATTCATTATGTTTAATGTTATCCATCAAAGGCTACAAACCAGAGAAAATTTGCCTGATTTTCCAAATAGGGGGAAAACCTCCCCCAAAAAGTCAAGTTATCTCAAAGGAAACCTCAACATCAGAGTTCACATATCTGAGAATCCTACTGCAGATGTTTCAAGCTCCTATCTATAAAAATGTTTAGTTTTATTAAAAAAAAATTTGCCAGAAGAATGATTACAGAGACGTGTTTAATTTTTTTACCAGGGCTGATCTTATCAATCCAGCGGTCCTAGGATGTCGAGAGAGGGCTTATTCAAATGAAATCAAAAGTTTTAGTGCCCTTCTTAAGTGACAAAAAAGGTTGTGAGGCCGACTTAAGACGCTTGTTTGGAAAAACGTTCAGGAATTAAATATGACAAAAAGTTTTTCGACTGAAAGTAAGGAGCAACATTAAATCTTCAAAGTACGGAAATAATTCCATATATATATATATATATATATATATATATATTATATATATATATATATATATATATATATATATATATATATATATATATATATATATATATATATATATATATATATATATATATATATATATATATAATATATATATATATATATATATATATATATATATATATATATATATAAGGGGGCTACCTCTTCCTCAATCCTCACTCTTCACACTAAAGTTTGGCCCAATTCTTTAAGAAAGACTGCTGAAACACAAGGGCCATTGAATTTAAATAAAAAATGTTTTTAAAGAAATTTGAGACTAGTGTAAAGAGCGAAGGTTGAGGAAGGGGTAGGTCCCTCATATATGGAGTAATTTCTATTCGTTTTAAGTTTTAATGCTGGTCCTTACTTTCAGTTGAAAAAGCTTGTTTTTCGATTTAATCAAATAGGAAAGTCGACAAGGAATCTTTCTTCTTGAGCAGCCTTTACGCTAGCATTATGAAGCGGCTTTCACATTACACGCGTAATTTCCTAGATTTATTTATTTCTAACCCGTCATATAATGCAAGAATAAGTACACAGAGACGGAGTACACAGAGAAAACGACAATAAAAGGAATAAGAGAAAAAAAGAGACTAAGTGGTTAAGATACGTTAAATGTATTCTTTCACACTAGGCCAACATAGAAACCAGTAAATCCAAAAACCGTTCATCTAAAATCATCCTAGATAAGTGAAATGCCCAAAAGTTAAAAATGTGAAGTGTACACGAAGATTCAAGCTCTCATTAAGCATGGGAGGATTTCTAGGAAAATTTTAGTAATTTATTTTGAAATTAGCTAAGTGCCCATCCAGAAACTCCATTTTATTACTGACATAGAGCTCCTGAAGCTCTATACGTAGTATAGATCTATATACGTAGAATACGTAGAGCTCTACGTATAATGCGTAGAGCTGGACTAGAATACTATGTAGAATAAATAAGCAAACCCCAAATGAGCCTTGTTTTTTTTTTTTTTTTTTTTTTTTTTTTTTTTTTTTTTTTTTTTTTTTTTTTTTTTTTAAGATAAAATATTGAAAAACTCTTTTCAGAGGAAGTTATACCGTAAATGTTATCGATACTTACACTAGTGGCAAATAATACTGTGACAATTAATAGTAATCGTTATTAGTTTTAAATAATGATACAAGTAATTAATAGACACTTATTACTGATAATGAGAGGAACTATCAGCAATAGTACTACTAGTGTATGGATTGCTTTACAAAAATTTGCAGGGAAAAAAACGCAAGGCCTGCCCGTCTTTCTTGGGACTGAGAACTGCTTACTGATTTTTCTTTTGACATAAAAAATACCTGATGACGTTAGAAAAAGATTGATTTATGTTCCAGTCATTGTAGAAAAAAAGTCAAACATAATGCTCTGTATCTCCATCGTCTAGAAAAAAAAGATATTAATGATGCATACATAAGTCGTTAAAACTCTTCACCTTTTCTGTGTAGTCAAATACCTGTTAAAACATTAAAAAAACAGGCCTTCCTTAAATGAAACACCTTTCATACTAAGCCTATTGATTAAAACATCAAAAACAGCTTAGTGATTGATTGTCACTCATCCGATCTATTTGAATATGTACGGCGCTTTTTTACATTTCTTTGGCTCCTGTCACCCGCAGGGATGTTTAACTGGCACTAATGACTTCATATGCATAATATTGCACATAAACGCCCATGTTGATCCAACAAAAAGTCTTAATGCCCTGCATCGTGAGACATTTGGGGAACCTGATACTTCTTTAGTATGGAGACTTTATTAAGAAAAACTACTGTCAATTCATTGTAGGGAGTTTGTTGGCCAAAAGCTATGTCGGTGACTTGTTGGGAAAAAAACATAGTTTGGAAAGTAATCCATGTAAATACTTTCTCACGATGAGGTTTCAAATTTCAGTTATAACTCTATTTTTTATCGCCATTAATTGGTAAGACGTTTAATTTCAACATTTTTTTTTTTTTTTTTTTTTTTTTTTTTTTTTTTTTTTTTTTTTTTTTTTTTTTTTTTTTTTTTTTGGTTAAAGTAACTTCGAAATAACAGTTTGTCTTGTCTCATATGAATAATCTACAAAATAAATATTTTCTGGATTATTATACTACAATCCTGAATATTTAGAATCATCTACAGAAGGCATGCGCATGTAGAGTGTGGGGTCTGAAAAGTTTCTCATGTCCAATGTAAGTATAATAAAAGAATATGATTAGACAAAAACTGTTTTCTTATGAAAAGAAATTATACTTAAAAATGACCACCTTTCCCCACAACTGGCAGAGATTGAAAAAATAGAAAACCATCGTTATCTTGTTATTATAATGTAGCTCGCATTCGTCGGTTCTAATTACACAATGCCGGGGACTAATCTAAATAAGGCCATTGCCCTCTCAGACCTCATCCCTTACATTAAAGTTATAATTTTGGAAAGCAATACTTAAGAGAAAAAAACGGCTGATCTGGTGTATTTACTTTTCGGTATAAAGTGTGTTTTTCCAAAATAAATCAAAATGTTCCAAAGTTTCTCTGCAATAATAGTTGTCTCCTTACAGCAATACTGCTCGCTTCATGCTATATTTGTCTATATGTGTATTATTCCCAATGAAGGGATGCCAAGTACGTAGCCCTCTGAATATTCATTCAATTCGCCTGAAGTTTCATAGGAAGTTTGAAAATGTGAGCCTAAATTCTCTTTTTTAAGCACTTTGAGTCCTCGATAACATTTTGCTCCTAATCGGGCCAAAGATGGTGTTTTACCATATAAAATGCAAGAATTCTGAACTTTCGTGTATTGTGATATTTTGCTATAGGCAGCGTAATACGGTACTTAAGTGAAAAGTGTAGGGGCTTCAATATCCTAATTTTTTTTTCTCTTTTTTTTGAAATAGGAACTACGGGTTGGATCTCATACGATTGTAGTATTAAAGCTGTCACCGTTTGTAACAGTCGACAGTGATCAGAGGAATACGACCTCACCTCTTGTGCCCTTTCTTACTACCCCTCCCTCCCACGATCCCCTAATACATTTGAAAAACATTTTGAGATAACTATTTTGTTGAATTTTTTTTTTTAGACAAATCGGAGCCAAGTCAACTTTGGAAACCATAAGCCGTTCTTGAGACGTTACTTATACATTCTTTCGACAACCTACATACACATAGTGTATTTTGATTAGTTCAGCATCCCCCTAAAAATTCCTTAAAACTTTAATCTTAACACCCTCAGTCTCAGTGGTAGTAGTAGGCTTAGTAATAAGAATAGTAGTCTTAGTTAAGGTTCATCTTAATTCTCCAGGCCGTTTCGCGAAATAAGTAAGAACAACATCCAGGTTCAAACATTTTTATTAATACAAAAACAACTCAATCAGAGACAACGCTGTAGCGTTGCCTATAGTAAAGGCCATACGGCTCCTATGTTTTATTATTTATTATTATTTATTTTTTTCCCAGAGGCACTTTACATGGAAGGGGTCGTCGTAGAAACTTCAAAGGGGGACCATTCGATTGGAAACCGAGAGTTCTAGTGCCCTTTTTAATAGTCGAAAATGATTGGAGGGCAACTAGCCCTCCAATCACCCCCACCCCACCCACGCCCATCATTTCCCCAAACACATCCAATCAAACTTTTGAGATAGCCATTTTGTTCAGTGTAGTTGATTTTCAAATAGAAAATATGTTTTTGAGGAGGACACTCCCCATAACCCTCAGGGCAAGAGTTTTAAGTTATGCTCTGGGGGCATATAAGGTTTTTATAGCAGGCGTTGTCGTAGAAACTTCAAAACAGGCATATTCAATTGGAAATTCAAAGGGCTAGTGCCCTTTTTAATAGTCGAAAGTGATTGGAGGGCAACTAGTCCCCCCACGCCCATCATTCCCCCAAACACATCCAATCAAAATTTTGAGATAGCCATTTTGTTCAGCGTAGTTGATTTCCAGATAGAAAATATGTTTTTGAGGAGGACAATCCCCCACAACCCTCAGGGCAAGGGTTTTAAGTTATGCCCTGGGGGCATATAAGGTTTTTATAGAAGGCGGTGTCGTAGAAACTTCAAAAAAGCCTAATTCGATTGGAAATTCCAAGGCTCATTTGATTGAAAATTGAAAGTTCTTGTTCACTTTTTATGAGTCAACAGAGATTGAAGGGCAACTAGCCCCTCTCCCTCCTCCACGCCCTAAATGCATCAGATAAAAATTTTGAGATTGACATTTTGTTAAAATAGTTCAAAGTTCTGATAACAAAAAACTCCGGTGTTGCCACAGCCCACCAGGGCCCAGGGGTAGGCGTTGTAAGTAATGCCCTGGGGCATAACTTATTAAGGAGGGTTTATAACTTATGGGAAGGGGTTTTGTATGGGAAGAACACATAGGAAATCTATTATAATTATCCAACTATAAGGTTAAAATACATACTCTCTGATAGATGCAAAATTGCTTTGGCACACAAATTCCTATTAAGGTCAATTCCAAACAGTCATGATCCCTTTGTGTCAGCAAGTGAAATGGTCTAAACCCCCTTATTGGAGCTATTTTTTCAATCCATTCATTGTTGTCAATCGCTGTCCAGTTTTTGAAAGAAAAGTAAAGGCCATTTTAAACTTTAGCTCAGGAGATACAAATACCTGTTAAAATTCAAACTCAAAACGACCAGAAATTACTATTAAAGAATAAATGAAACCCAAAAAGAACAGAAATTAAATAAACAATCATAGCAAAAAACATACAACAAGTAATAATATAAATGAATAAATAGATCTTAAAGCGAGTAATGCTTAGATTGAATATGAAAATCAAGCTTAAAACGAAAACAAATATTTTGCTATTAAAGTATAAATGAAACTTAAAACGAACAGAAATTAAATTACAATCAATGCGAACAAACATTCAATATATATTAATGTAAATGAATAAATAAATCTTAAAACGAGTGAAACTTAAATTGAATATGCAAATCAAGTTTGAATCAAATAAAAATAACTACAAACAAGAGTTTGGGTATCGTCTCACTGAAGAAGCCTAAAACCTACTGCGTCATTGGTGCTTTACTGAAAACGAATTATATTACAAATGTTTTCTTTTGTACTTAATATTGAAAATAAATATTAAAATTACAGTAAAATTTTGGACTGGTGAGCTTTTAGCAATTAATATCATTATGCATCAAATATACAGTTTAATTTATTAGTTCTTTTCAAGATTGGTCAAAACAAATATAGTTTCACTACAAGCAAAATTTGGATACTGCCCCCTTCTTTAAGTGTAAAAACCTAAAGCATTCTACGTCATTGGTGCTTCACTGAAAACGAATTACTCGCATATTACAAATTTATTATTTTCCAGTTCTTACAGCATTGAAAATGAAAATAAAAATTACAGTGAAAAAAAATCTTGAACTGATGGATCTGTCAACAATTAATATCATTATATATCTAATATTCAATTTGATTTTGTTTATGCTTTCCAAGACTGTTCAAGACTCATATAGTTTTGCCATTTTTTTTAACTCTGCCATTTTTTGTAACTAATCGTGTTAGTTTGTTATGAAAACATTCTATGGCTTCTAGGCATTTCTATTTGAGCGGAAAACTGCACCTCAAACTTTGTGGAACATGCATTTTCTTACATGAAACACCAAAATATAATAAAGTGTCAAGTTTTGGAGTGTTCCACCACTCGCAAGCAAGTGCCATTGGTATTTTTGAATCCGCATGGTCAATTTAGGGGGTGGAGGGTAGGCGAATTCTCGTAGCAGCCCCATTCCGTCCTGGAATGGTTCACATTTTCATAACCTGTCGTCCGGACTATCATATAATCTACCAAGCATACAACTACCCCAAATCAGTATCAATAAATAAATGAAACCCAAAACGAACAAAAATAAAAATAAATATTAGAGTCAAACTCGAAACGAGCATAAGTTAATGTGAGTAGGGTTCAAAACCAATATGCTTTCTAAAAGCCAGAATATAATTTGTATTTTACTGAAAAAAAAATTCAAATGAGTTTACTGAAAAAAAATGTGCATTGTCAATTTAATATACATATGCTGATATTTATTCCCTAAAATCTTAATTAATTTTTGATTTCTTAAAGTTACAAAAGTGAAAATATTTCAAAGAATTGTTTTCAGTAAAGCGCCAATGACGCAGTAGGTTTTAGGCTTCTGCAGTGAGACGATTCTCTTTTATATTAAAAGTAATGGCCTTTACTTTTCTTTGAAAAACTTATTTTTCGGAAAGTTTTTTTTAATTAATATGACAAAAAGTAGCACTAAAGCGAAGAGATGCTTGAAAAAGCGACCGGTTGGATATCATGCATGCCAATTCATCATACTAATTCAAATCAAAAAAAGGAGAACAAGAATAATAATTGAGATTAATGATAAAAAAATAATGGCAATCTATATATATATATATATATATATATATATATATATATATATATATATATATATATATATATATATATATATATATATATATATATATATATATATATATACATATATACATATATATATATATATATATATATATATATATATATATATATATATATATATATATATATATATATATATATATATATATATATATATATAATATATATATATATATATATATATGTATGTATATATCAAACAGTTCGTGGTAACGAACTGTAAGTAAGGAGCGACCCAGCTCAATGGTAACCGAAACTCTAAAAAACGAAATTTTGATACCAATAGATACATCAAAAGAATCAGATTTTAATGTTGATTTCAAATATTTAAGTATCATGAAGTTTAGTATTACCCATCAAAAGTTATACGCTTGAGAAAAATTGCCTGATTTTAGAAAAAAAGGCAGAAAGACCCCCTAAAATTTATAGAACCTTAATGAAAATCACACCATCATATTCAGCGTATCAGAGAGGTTTCAAGCACCTATCTACAAAAATGTGGAATTTTGCATTTTTTGCCAGAAGAAAGATCACGGATGTGTGTTTATTTGTTTTTTTTCCAGGGGTGATCGTATCGACCCAGTGGTCCTAGAATATCATGGGAGGGCTCATTGGAACGGAAATTAAAAGTCCTAGTGCCCTTTATAAGTGACCACAAAATGGAGGGCAACTAGGCCCCCTCCCACGCTCATTTTTTTCCCAAAGTCACCCGATCGAAATTTTGAGATAGCCATTTTGTTCAGCATGGTAGAAAATATTATAACTATGTCTTTTAGGATGACTTAATCCCTCGACGCCCCGGGGGGAGGGCTCAAAGTTATTGACTTTAACCAATGTTAACATATAGTATTGGTTATTGGGAAGTATACAGACGTTTTCAGGGGGATTTTTTCTGGTAGTGGGGGGTGGGGATGGGTCGGGGGTTATACGGGAGGATCTTTCCACGAAGGAAGTTTTCATGGGGGAAGGGACATTGCTATGAAGGGGGCGCCGGATTTCCCATCATTATTTTAAAAAAATCAGAAATTAAATTTAAAAAAAACAAGTTTTTCAACTGAAAGTAAGGAGCAACATCAAAACTTAAAACGAACAGAAAATTTTAGCTATATGATTTGGGTTCACCCGCTAGTCAATACCTCGTTCTTTAAGCCAAAATTTTTTTAGTACTTTCATAAGAGGTATTTATTCTAATTAACGGCCTTTGCGATTAAGGGGTCATTTTTAAAGAATTCGAACAAAATTCGAACTTTAGCTTAAATAGCAAGGTATTGACTAGGGGGCGAACCCTTAATATACGTATAAGAATATATGAATGTAGAAGTTCGTTACGTAAGTTAAGTCGTAAGTTACGTATATTTATTACTAATAAAAACGTTCTTAAATAAAATTAAACAACTTTCGAGAAAGCCATTTAACCAAATAAAAGTAAAATTAACACGAAAATTTTGTTTTAATTATTCATATACGGTAAGCCAAAATCAAAACCTGCAGTAATTCAAAAACGTTCAAAAATTAAATAAAAAAAAACAAGTTTTTTTTAACTGAAAGTAAGGAACGACGTTAAAACTTAAAACGAACAGAAATTATTCCCTATATTAAAGGGGCTGTCCCCTCCTCAACGCCTCGCTCTTTACGCTAAAGTTTGACTTTCTCAAGACTCTTTTTTTTAAACAATAAAAAACTTTAGCGTAAAGAGCAAGGCGTTGAGGAGGGGACAGCCCCTTTCATATACGGAATAATTTCTGTTCGTTTTAAGTTTTCACGTCGTTCCTTACTTTCAGTTAAAAAAAACTTTTTTTTTTATTTAATATATATAAAGCCTTCTCTCGGACCTTTAACACCATCAAATTCCTGAAAAGAAAGGATTTTTAATACGGGTTTTAAGTTGCGGCACACTTTGAGCTTGACGAACGGAACCTGGGAACGAATTCCAAACTGACGGGCCCATGTGTCACAAGACTCGCTCTTGTTGTGTTCTGTGGCTCAGATGCAAGACTATCAGTACTCCTAGTCGAATAATCGTGATAAAATGAATTAGGCTTAAAAATATTCATAAAAAAACCTGGTGCAAGACCATTCAGACACTGACATACAAATACTCCAAAATGATAATCTCTTATTTCACCAACCTTTAAAATTTTAAACTTTCTGAAAAGTGATGCAGTGCTATTCATACCACGATCATACCTTCCAACAAGCTTATAGCCTTATTCTGCAGAACTTGAACTCTCCTAAGATTGCAACTAAAATTATCCGTCCAAATCAAACAGCCACAATTTATATAAGGCGCTATTAAGGAAAAATATAATAAAAGCAGAATTTTCAAAGGTACTTTTTTTTTATAGACGGTTCAGAACTCCAAGGCCTCTCGCCAGCTTGCATGCTATGATGTCACAGTCTTAGTAGTAAGAGACCCTATACCACGGGGGGACTCCTTATTTGGGAGACAACTGGAGTCCGGCCCGAATATTTAGAAATAACTTATTACGATAAATTACAAGAGACAGGAATTTGACCTACTTTGGGAGAGAGAGAGGCGTT
Source organism: Artemia sinica (assembly GCA_027921565.1). NCBI lineage: Eukaryota > Metazoa > Arthropoda > Branchiopoda > Anostraca > Artemiidae > Artemia > Artemia sinica. The sequence goes on from CM051265.1 coordinate 56,423,977, forward strand.
AGAATTCAAGTGACAGATTAGAGATTATTTCTTTAGGAATTTGACATGAGATTCTTGCGCCCAGATAGAATTGGAACTAATTATCTAAAGAGAAAACAGTTGAAATATTAATTGCTTATCAACTAGGAGATAAATCTTAGGGAATGGTAACTTCATTAAGAGATACATATTATTTTTTATTTTGGAGGGATGTCTTGAGAATAATTATTTAATTTTCTGAATATATTTAACGCGGGAATTTTAAATGTATAAGTGTGGTTGGTATAATTCACAATTACCAAATGAGGAGTGTGGGCAATATAAAATATTGTTTAGCATCGGGAATGTACATAAAGTCGATATTAATAAGAATGTATACATTTTGTGCAATGATACGAGCCATTAGTCGTCCATGCCCAAAACTCCTCTCCCCATCTTTCTGGCCCCTCCCCCATTTGTTTCCCTTTTTAAAGTTTACTTGTTTTTTACTTTTCGTTTAACTTAGTTTTTCTTTTTTATAATTTTTTTTCAACATTGAAATTATTTTAGCTTCTTTTTACATGTCTTAAAATGGCATGAAATATACTTCAAACAAAAAAAAATCACATTTAATATTTTAGAAACACAAAATGAGAATGGTATAGTATGTTAGTCGTGATTTTTGCTATTAGAAAAATAATGTTTGTAGTAATGTTTGTAGCAAATTTTTTTTTTATTATTTTTTTATTTATGCGCCTAGTGGTACTCTATGGTTACTCACCGACACTTTTTCTTTATTAGCACGGATGTTTTTAGCATCAAAAGGATTTTACAACATTTCACAGAATCAAGAAACTATGCAAATTTTTCAGAATCTATGATTTGCAATATGCATGTAATAAAATCTTCCATCAGCAATTAATATATGCATTTTTTACCATGAAAAGGATTTTACAACATTTAACAAAATCAAAAAACTATTCAAATGGTTCAGAGTCTATGCTTTTGCAGTTTACATGTAACTAAAATCTTCCACTATAAATTAATACATATATTATTTTTTTTTTTAGCAACAAAAGCATTTTAAAACATTTCACAGAATCAAGAAACTATTCAAATGTTTCAGAATCTATGCTTTTGCAGTTTGCATGTAACTAAAATCTTCCATTATCCATTAATACAGGTATTTTTTAGTATCAAAAGGATTTTACAACATTTCACAGAATCAAGAAACTTTTATGTAAAAGCACTTTTCTTATTAATTTTTGATACTCAGTCATCAATTAAAAAACTTAAAATTTACCATGTAAGTTAATTTTTTCTATTTTAAAGTGCTTTCTCATTACTTTTGATATCAGTTAATCAGTTAAATGACTTGGAATTTACCAATTAGCTGAGTTTGTTCTATGCAAAAGTGTTTTCTTATTATTTTTTGCTGCTTAGTCATCAATTAAAAGACTTGGAATTTATCAAGTAGCTGAGCTTGCTCTATGCAAGACGGTTTTGTTATTAATTTTTGATCCTAAGTCATCACTTAAATGACTTGGAATTTACCAAGTAGCTGAGTTTGTTCTATGCAAAAGGGCTTTTTTTATTAATTTTTGATGCTTAGTCATCAATTAAAAATTTGGAATTTACCATGTAGTTGATTTTTTTCTATGTAATAGTGCTTTTTTATTAATTTTTGATACTCAGTTACCAATTAAAGGACTTGAAATTCGCCAAGAAGTTGAATCTGTTCTTTTCAAAAGTACTTTCTTATTAATTTCTGATCCTCAGTCATCAAACAAAAGACTTGGAATTTACCAAGTAGCTGAGTTTTTTCTCTGTCAAAGTGTTTTTTACTAATTTTTGATACTCATTCATCAATTAAAAGGCGTGGAATTTACCAAGTAGCTGAGTTTGTTCTATTCAAAAGTGCTTTTTATTAATTTACGATACTACTTGGGATTTACCATGTAGTTGAATTTTTTCTATGTAAAAGTGCTTTTTATTAGTTTTTGATACTCAGTGACTAATTAAAGGATTTGGAATTTACCAAGTTGTTGAATTTGTTCTATACTAAAGTACTTTTTTCTATTAATTTTTGATACTCAGTTACTATTTAAATGACTTGAAATTCGCCAAGAAGTTGAATCTGTTCTTCGCAGAGCACTTTCTTATTAATTTCTGATACTCAGTCATCAAACAAAAGAATTGGAATTTACCAAGTAGCTGAATTTGTTCTATGTAAAAATGCTTTTTATTAATCTTGATACTCAGTCATCAATTAAAAGACTTGGAATTTACAAAGTAGTTGAATTTTTTCTAGGTAAAAGTGTTTTTTTTTTTATTAATTTTTGATACTCAGTCACCAATTAATAGACTCAGAATTTACCAAGTAGTCAAATTTGTTCTGTCCAGAAGTACTTTTTTAATGATTCTTGATACTCAGTCATGAATTAAGAGACTTGGATTTTATCAATTAGCTGAATTTGTTCGATGCAAAAGTGCTTTCTTTTTAATTTTTGATACTCAGTGATCAATTAAACGACTTATAATTTACCAAGTAGCTGAGTTTTTTCTATGCAAAAGTCATTTTTTTTTATTAGTCTTTAATGCTCAGTCACCAATTAAAAGACTTGGAATTTATCAAGTAACTGAGTTTGTTCTATGCGAAAGTGTTTTCTTGTTAACTTTTAATACTCAATTATCAGTTAAATGACTTGGAATAGTTGTAGATTGTTCTATGCAAAAGGACTTTTTTGTTAATTTTTAATAATCAGTCACCAATTAAAAGACTTGGAATGCACCAAATAGTTGAATTTGTTCTATGTAAAAGCACTTTTCTTATTAATTTTTGATACTCAGTCATCAATTAAAATACTTAGAATTTACCAAGTAGCTGAGTTTGTTCTATGCAAAAGTGTTTTCCTATTAATTTTTGATACTCAGTCATCAATTGAAAGACTTGGAATTTACCAAGTAGCTGAGTTTGTTCTATGCAAAAGGTTTTTTATTATCAATTTTTGATACTCAGTCATCATTTGAATGACTTTGAATTTACCAAGTTACGGTGTTTGTTCTATGCAAAAGTATTTTTTATTAATTTTTGATGCTCAGTCATCAATTGAAAGACTTGGAATTTACCTAGCACTTGAGTTCGGTATATGCAAAGATGTTTTCTTATTAATTTTTGATGCTCAGTCATCCATTAAAATACTTGGAATTTATACAGTAGCTGAGTTTATTCTATGCAAGAGTGTTTTTTATTAATTTTTCATACTCAGTCATCAATTAAAAGACCTTTTCAATAAAAATAAAAGACAAATAAAAGACTCAGTCAACAATTAAAACACATTTTTTCCATGTAAAAGTGCTTTCTCATTAATTTTTGATACTCAATCATCAGTTAAATGACTTGGAATTTACCAAGTAGCTGAGTTTTTCTATGCGAAAGTGCTTTTTTAATAATTTTTAATCCTCAGTCACCAATTAAGAGACTTAGAATTTACCAAGTAGTTGAGTTTGTTCTATGCAAAAGTATTTTCCTATTAATTTTTATGCTCAGTCATCAATTGAAAGACTTGAAATATACCAAGTAGCTGAGTTTGTTCTATGCAAAAGGTTTTTTATTATTAATTTTTGATATTCAGTAATCCATTAAAAGACTAAGAATTAACCAATTAGTTGAGTTTGTTCTATGCAAAAAGTGTTTTCTTAGTAACTTTTATGCTAAATCATCAGTTAAAAAACTTGGAATTTACCAAATAACTGAGTTTTTTCTATGCAAAAATGTTTTCTTATTAATTTTTGATACTGAGTCATCAATTAAATGACTCGGAATTTACCATGTAGATGAGTTTGTTGTATACAAAAGTGTTTTTTTTTATTAATTTTTAATTCTCAGCCACCAATTAAAAGACTTAGAACTTACCAAGCAGTTTGTTCTAGGCAAAAGTGTTTTTTTTATTAACTTTTGATATTCACTCATCAATTAAAAGACTTGGAGTTTACGAAGTAGTTGAATTTGTTCAATTTAAAAGTGCTTTTCTTATTAATTTTCGGTACTCAGTAATCAATTAAAAGACTTTGACTTTATCAAGAAGTTGAGTTTGTTCTATGCAAAAGTACTTTTTTATTAATTTTTGATGCTCAGTCATTAACTAAATGACTTGGAAATTCCCAAGTAGCTGAGTTTGTTCTATGGAAAAGTTTTTTTTTATATTAATTTTTGATACTCAGTCATCAATTAAAAGACTTGGAATTTACCAAGTAGTTGAATTTGTTTTATGTAAAAGTACTTTTCTTATTAATTTTTGATACTCAGTCATCAATTAAAATACTTGGAAATTTAGCTGAGTTTTTTATATGCAAAAGTGTTTTCCTATTAATTTTTGATATTCAGTCATCAATTAAAAGACTTGGAATTTACCAAGTAGCTGTGTTTGTATTATGCAAAAGGTATTATTATTATGATTTTTTTGATACTCAGTTGTCAATTGAATGACTTGGAATTTACCAAGTAGCTGAGTTTGTTCTGTGCAAAAGTGTTTTTATTAATTTTTGATACTCAGTCATCAATTAAAAGACTTGGAATTTACCAAGTACTTGAGTTTGATCTATGCAAAGGTGTTTTTATTTATTATTTTTTGATGCTCATTCATCAATTAAAAGACTTGGAGTTTATCAAGTAGCTGAGTTTGTTCTATGCAAAAGTGTTTTCTTATTAAAACCTTTACACTAAGTCACCAATTAAATTATTTGGAATTTATCAAGTAGCTGAACTTGTTCTATGTAAAAGTGTTTTGTTATTCATTTTTGATACTAAGTCATCAATTAAATGGCTTGGAATTTACCAAGTAGCTGAGTTTGTTCTGTCCAAAAGTACTTTTATTATTTTTTTATACTCGGTCATCAATCAAAAGAGGTGGAATTTACCAGCTAGATGAGTTTGTTCTATACAAAAGTGCTTTTTATTAATTTTCGATACCGAGTCATCAATTAAAAGACTTGGAATTGAACATTTAGTTAATTTTTTCTATCTAAAAGTGCTTTTTTTATTTTATTTATACTCAGTCACCAATTAAAAGATTTTGAATTTACCAAGTGGTTGAATTTGTTCTATACTAAAGTACTATTTTCTACTAATTTTTTTATTTTCAGTTACCCATTAAATGACCTGGAATTTACCAAGTAGTTGAATTTGTTCCCAGTAAAAGTACTTTTTTTATTGATTTCAGATACTCAGTCATCAATCAAAAGACTTGGAATTTACCAAGTAGCTGAGTTTGTTCTATAGAAAAGTGCTTTTTATTAATTTTTGATTCTCAGTTATGAATTAAAAGGCTTGGAATTTACCGAGTATTAAAATTTTTTCTAGGTAAAAGTGCTTTTTTATGAATTTTTTATACTCAGTTTTCAATTAAAAGACGTGGAACTTACCAAGTAGCTAAGTTTGTTCTTTGCAAAAGTGCTTTTTATTAATTTTTGATACTCAGTCATCAATTAAAAGACTTGGAATTTACCATGTAGTTGAATTTATCTATATACAAGGGCTTTTTTATTAATATTTGATACACCGTCATCAATTAAAAGTCTTGGAATTTACCAAGTAGCTGAGTTTGTTCTATGCAAAAGGACTTTTTTTATTAATTTTTAATACAAGTCACCAATTAAAAGACTTGCAATTCACCAAGAAGTTGAATTTGTTCTATGTATAAGTACTTTTTAATTTAGTACTTTTAATAAGTACTTATTATTAATTTTTGATACTCAGCCATCAATTAAAAGACTTGGAATTTACCAAGGAGTTGAGTTTGTTCTATGCAAAAGTGTTTTCCTATTAAATTTCAGTCATCAATTAAAAGACTTCAAGTATACCAAGTAGCTGTGTTTGTTCTATGCAAATTTTTTGTTGGTTATAAATTTTTGATACTCAGTCATCAATTGCATGACTTGGAATTTACCAAGCAGCTGAGTTTATCTATGCAAAAAAAATATTATCAATTTCTGATACTCAGTCATCAATAGAATGACTTGGAATTCACCAAGTAGCTGAGTTTGTTCTATACAGAAGTACTTTTTTATTAATTATTGACACTCAATCATCAATTAAAAGACTTGAAATTTACCAAGCACTTGATGCAAAGGGGTTTTCTTATTAATTTTTGATGCTCAGTCATAAATTAAAGGACTTGAAATTTATCAAATAGCTGAGTTTGTTCTATGCAAAAGTGTTTTCTTCTTGATTGTTATACTAAGTCACCAATTAAATTACTTGGAATTTATCAAATAGCTGAATTCGTTCTATGTAAAAATGTTTTGCTATTACTTTTTCATACTAAGTCATCACTTAAATGACTTGGAATTTATTAATTAGCTGAGTTTGTTCTATGCAAAAGTGCTTTTTTATTACTTTTGATACTCAGTCATCTATTAAAAGACGTGGAACTTACCAAGTAGCTGAGTTTGTTCTTTGCAAATGTGTTTTTATTAATTTTTTATACTCAGTCATCTATAAAAAGACTTGGAATTTACCATATAGTTGAATTTTATCTGTGTAAAAGGGATTTTTTTCATTAATTTTCAATACTCAGTTATCAATTAAAAGACGTGGAATTTACCAATTAGTTGATTTGGCCTATGCGAAAGTGTTTTCCAATTAATTTTGATACTCAGTCATCAATTAAAAGACTTGGAATTTACCAAGTAGCTGAGTTTGTTCTATGCAAATTTTTTTGTTATCAATTTTAGATACTCAGTCACCAATTGAATGACTTGGAATTTACCAAGTAGCTGAGTTTGTCTATGCAAAAAAAAATATTATCAATTTTTGATACTCAGTCATCGATTGAATGACTTGGAATTTACCAAGAAGCTGAGTTTGTTATATGCAAAAGTAATTTGTATTAATTGTTGATACTCAGTCATCAATTAAAAGACTAGAAATTTACCAATCACTTGAGTTTGTTGTATGCAAAGGTGTTTTCTTAGTAATTTTTAATGCTCTGTCATCAATTAAAGGACTTGAAATTTATTTTAGTAGCTGAGTTTTTTCTATGCAAAATGTTTTCTTATTACTTTTTATACTAAGTCACCAATTAAATTACTTGAAATTTATCTAATAGCTGAATTTGTTCTATGTAAAAATGTTTTGTTATTAATTTTCGATACTATGTCATCACTAAAATGACTTGGAATTTACCAAGTAGCTGAGTTTGTTGTATACAAAAGTTCATCTTTATTAGTTTTTGATACTCAGTCATCAATGAAATGACGTGGAACTTACCAAGTAGCTAAGCTTGTTCTTTGCAAAAGTGCTTTTTATTAATTTTTGATACTCAGTCATCAATTAAAAGACTTGGGATTTACCAAGTAGCTGAATTTTATCTATTTAAAAGTGCTTTTTTATTAATTTGTGATATTCAGTCATCCATTAAAAGACTTGGAATTTTAATTACTTGAGTTTGTTCTATGCAAAAAGTGTTTTTTATTAATTTTTATGCTCAGTCATCAATTAAAAGACTTGGATTTTCCCAAGTAACTGAATTTGTTCTATGCAAAAGTGATTTTCTTATTAATTTTTAATACTCAGTCAACAATTGAAATACTTGGAATTCATCAAGTAGCTGAGTTTGTTCTATGCAAAAGCGTTTTCTTATTAATTTTTGATGCTCAAATCTTCAATTAAGTGACTTGGAATTTACCAACTAGCTGAGTTTGTTCAATGCAAAAGTGCTTTTTTTTATTAATTTTTAATGCTCATTCACCAAGTAAAAGACTTGGAATTTACCAAGTAGCTGAGTTTGTTTCTTATTAATTTTTGATACTGAGCTATAAATTAAAAGACTTAGAATTTACCAAGTAGCTGAGTTTGTTCTATTTAAAAACGGTTTTTATTAATTTTTTACTCTCAGCCATTAATTAAAAGACTTGGAATTTACCAAGTAGCTGAATTTGGGAGAGCCGCGTAGAGTCGATGAGCTACCATAGAGTACCATTGGTACAGCCACATAATAAAAAGTAAAAAATTTTATTCCAAGAGATTCTAAGTAAAAAAATGAAAGTGTTACTACAAACATTTTTTTCTAACAGTAGAAATCACGACTAACATATGTATATCATTCTAATTTTTTGTTTCGAAAATACTAAATGTGAATATTTTTTGTTCTAAGTATATTTCATGCTATTTTCAGACATGTAAAAAAAAAATTTGAAAAAACTTCTATTAAGAAATATAAGAAATAAAAGTTTAAAAAAACTTAAACCTCAAAACGAAGTAAAAAATGGGTTGGGATCGAAAAGCTGGGGTAGGGGGTATTGGGGCACTTGGAGGCTGGGGTCCTTGGGTTGGGGTCCTTGCTGGTTGGGGTCCTTGTTGGTTGGGGTTCTTGGTGGTTCAAATCCATAATCCCCTCAGTACTTGATTTCTAAGGATTTTACTGGATTTTTATATTAAAATTCTGTTCTCGGTGCCTACGACTTTATTAGTTTCAACTATGCATACTCCGATACCAAACAACATTTTATATTAGCCGCACTCCTCACTTGGTACTTATGTATTATAGCGAGCAAAGCAAAGAAGTAAAGCTAGGTCAATCGAATCAATCGACTTGTGAAAGGAAGAATATATTCTAATCATATTCCGTCATTTATGTAATGTGGCGTGGGGTTCACCATTCCCTCAGACTTACCTTTAGTTGATAAGCGATTAAAATTTCAACCCTTTAGCAGTTTCATTGAATCTAAATAAAAAAAAAATACTCTTATTATTATCATTTAGTTTTATCTGGATATCCAGAGTTAAGACTCTTCATACCATTTGAATGCTATGTTATACTGAACGTACATCATAAATTGGGCCATTGACCTATATAAAGACAGGTATCAAAAGGAATCGCATTTATATAATTCTTAAGTATAATCAGTATCTGTTGATACGGTTTAGACCCTCAGGCTTTATGTACCGTATTGTATATCATTTTGGTCGGAATGTAACTTGTTCTGATTGGTTTATACGATGCTCGTTTAGGAGTATTGGGGTTATTACTACTGCAAGCTCCTCGTCTATCCCAATCTACTCAAAGCCTTTCTCTTTGCACCATCCCAAGATATTCCCATTGCCCTTAAAACTTTCTTTACGACATCCTCCCACTCCATCCAGGGACAACCAGTCTTTTTTTTGGCCCTAGAAGGTTGCCCAACAAGGAGGAATTTAGGCCATCTATCATCCTCCATCCGCAGAAGTTGTCCTAGCTATTCCAACCTTTCTGTAATTATAGCCCTAGAAAGCGAAATTGAAACCACATTTTTCGAACAGTTTACTGTTTCAGATACGGTCACTCAGTCGGGTACCTAAAACAAGCCACAGGCAATTTATCTGGAAAATATCTGGAAAATTCACCTCTGTTTTTGGAGCGCCCATGCTTCATAACCATGCTTGACCCTGGTCGTCATTGTAGCTTCAAATTTTCTAATCTTGGTTCGCAAACTTATCTTGCTATTCTTTAAACAAAAAATTTCAACTGTGAAAAAGCCCCCTGGGTCTTGGCTATTCTACTTTAAAATTGTCACTGCATTCTCCGTTTTTATTAATAATATTTATTTGTCAAACTTATTCTTGCACTCTTAAGTCGCAAAATTTCGAAGAATTCATTCATTTTGCTAAAATTTTCATATAGGGTGTTTTAATCATCATTATAATCTAAGAAATTTTAGAGAGTAACTAGGAGTTTTACTTCCTCAATTGATTCCGTGTTCTCCCGTTGCCAAAGCCGTGCTCTTTAGGACAATGTCCATCAAACGATCCATATAATTGGGCGATCCATATAATTTGGCTCTCTCTTCTATCAGCTAAATTAAACGCCTGCTCATAATCTATAAAACTGTAAATTCTATAAATTCTTTTCTGTGTCTTTTCATGTAACTATATCACGGTTTAGCGCATTCTCAAAATGTTCTACCCATCACTTTTTAACTTCTTCCTTATCATTAATTGTGGCCTCGTTCCTATCTTTATCTGGGACAACTCCAAATTGACTATTATCTCTCAATGTATTAACATGCCAGTGCAAAATTTTACTATTATGCCATCTGGTTACATTTTCTTTATCTACATAAATTTTATCCCGGTTCTACACTTCATACCTCCTTAATTCATATTTTAATGATTTCTCCACTTTCTTTACATTCCTGTTATTTTCATATGATCTATCACTCAAATAATTCTGTAAAAGCCCGCCCTCCTCTATGTTGAACATAAATCATTTTCACTAATATCCCTTGCTGCGGTTCTAACTTTCATCTCTAAGACACCATCAGCTATTTTACACAATATTTTCTTAAATGTTTCCAACTCGTGAATAAGCCCAAATCTGTTGTAAATTAAAGCTGAAATTTGAGAAAGACTGATCAAAACATTAATGTTTGCGGTCAACAATTATCTCACTGGCGGCCCGCCGCCAACATGTTACTGGCATTTATCTGCTATATTGTAAAATTTTAATCTCAATTTTCATCCTGGAGTCTACCAGGGTCACAGATTCCCGGAAGATATTTGCTCCTTCTAAATTTCATCTTTAGATGAAATTTAGACACATTACTAGATTGTGATCTTTACTTTTGACATCAACAACAGCACTCCCATACACCCTAGTATCTTGCATAAATCCTGCCAGTCTTCCAGACTCCTATACGCCTTAGTATCTTGCATCAATCCTCCAGTCTTCTGTTTACAATTAAATACAAAAAAAAAACTATTTCTTTTTAACTGAAAGTAAGGAGCGACATTAAAACTTAAAACGAACAGAAAAACGAACAAGAAAAAGAGGCGTGGGAAGGGGCCTAGTTACCCACCAATATTTTTGGTCACTTAAAAAGGGCACTAGAACTTTTAATTTCTGTTTGAATTAGCCCTCCTGCGATATTCTAGGACTACTGGGTCAATACGATCACCCCTGGAAAAAAAAATAAAATAAACACGCATCCGTGATCTATCTTCTGGCAAAAAATACAAATTCCACATTTTTGCAGATTGAAACCTCTACAGTACAGCTCTCAGATACACTGAGATCTGGTTCTTTTGATGTATCTATTGGTATCAAAATTCCGTTTTTTAGAGTTTTGGTTACTATTGAGCCAGGTCGCTCCTTACTTATAGTTCGTAACCACGAACTGTTTGATAATATAGTCAATAAAGTTAGCCGTCTTAACATCATGTGAATACCATGTTAACTTATGGGCCATTTTATGACCAAATATTGTTTTGATTATAACTAGATTGTTGTAGCTACAAAATTGCAGCAGTCTGCAACCATTACTCTTTTCTTTTCCATGCACTAATTTTACCTAGGCTAGGATAACATTTATCCCTATTTATACCGACCTGGGCATTGGAATCCTCAAATAAAAATTTTTGTATTTCTACCTGGGGCCCTGTCGATTCGTTCCTGTAGTTGTAATTAAAATTCATCTGAGTCATTAGTATCTCCATCAGTCAGTTCTACAGGGGTACATACCACTAAGACTGGTGCTCTTCACTTTTTAGTCGTAAAATGAGTTACTATCATTCTATTATTAATACCTTCCCATACTAAGGATTACTTTGCAGCTTCCTTACTCATTTTGAGCCCTGCTCCCTGTCTATGCACCTCATCCTTCCTGTCTGAATAAATAAATTCTATAGCGACTAATTTCATGTTTCCTACCCATGGGTTATGAGCTTTTTAAAACTCCTAATAGGTCCAGTTTGAAAATTCTGAATTAGTCAGGCATAATATCGATTGGATTGATGTATTTTAACGTAGTAGAATTCCAAGCTGCAATTTTTATGTTCTTTAAATCATTGAAATTATTATGGCCTCAGGAAAAGCAGTGGTCCCAGAACCAGTGTAGGAAGGGCACTATTTTTAATCAGATATGATTCAGACTTAAAGAAGATGGGAAAGGTCCATCTCCCATTTTGAACAAGAAGTCGTTGATTTTTTTCAAAGTTATGATCAACTGTCACATTTGCAAGAGCAAACATGGTTCAAAGCATAGCCGAAAGTAACACATTCACAATCAATTCTGTTTATTGATAGGGCTCAATCGGTGATTGCCTTCGGCAATAGGGAAAGAAAACATTACAGATTAACCTAGCACCCAAAAACATTTTTGTGCCAAGTTTCCTCAGAATATGCCCTGAAAACTGACAAAATTTTGATTTTTAAATATTTTTGATATTTACACAGCTGTATAACTACAGTTTGTCAATTTCAAGAATTTCTTCTGAAAAGAAAACAATTTGAAAGAAACGTAACACTGCAAAAGTGCCCCTTTCGCACCCTTAACAGTTTTTGTCAGTCATTCTAAAGAACATGTTTTCCCTCAGGAAGTTATCGAGGGTTGAAGTCCTAGGCAAATAACAAGCAAAGAAAACATCTTCGATCATTGTTGATCACTGACGGCAAAAGTTTTTGTTATAAAGGTGTCAAAAAGTTGAAAAGCCATTTGAGGCGGACCAAATGCCTCAAAACAACCTCTATTTGTGATCGATTGATAAATAAAAAGTGTACTGGAAGCTTGTTTGCTGCTTGATTGAGATGATCACCGCGAGCCTTTAGGCTCTCCATAAGCCTTTCATTAATAATGAGTTTTTGCAACTGCCACATATTCAAACTTGAGGAGTCTTTATAGCTTAATTTAGGGCGAAAGTAAAAACACTGTACGTTGTTATCATATCGTAACGATGTGAAATCAAAGTTTTTATGAAGCCGAAATTGTGGCTTTGGTATGGTTTAAACAGATTAAACATCTGACGGACGATGCAAAAAGTAGTGGACAATCTAATTTTAAAGAAACTCTTCTCCGGAAATATTCCTCCATAATTAGCGTTTAGATTAAGAAAACAAATGAAGCGTTATACAGTTTGAGTCCCAACTTGAACACCTGTCACATCATTTTATAACGTCAAATTTTCAAAAATAATATTATTTTATAATACGAACATCTGTCATCTACCATATTATTTGCAGGTGGAACTATATGGAATATATGAGGAATTATGAAAAAGATGAGTACTTATATATTATACCGCCAAAACTCAAGAAGTGAAGTTAGGTTAATCCTAATGAAAAATTTCAAAACATGGTGAAAGTATAATACTTTAGAAACAAAATTTGGGCTCTATATTTGCACATTAGGGGTTGGGTAACATAGCCTAATCCCCATCCCCTAATGCGCAAATATACAGCCCAAATTATATAATTCCAATGTATTCTATCACCAGCCACTTGTTTTCCACTGAGCGTCAGCTAATTGTTTCTTAATACAGACAGATTAAATTTTAGTCCAGTAAATCTACGGAAAAAATTGACCATCTGGGACAAAATTGCAATATAAATGATTTTTACACCATTTTGTAGAGAAAAAAATTTTGAACAACGTACCAAAAGTCCCCAAGAATCCCCTTGGCGGAACAGGGTGAAAAACTGGGGGAAAGAGGAAAATCCAGAGGAAAACTTGAAAATCGACGACCGGTAGTTTTTGATGCTGAGAATGGCCTTCCTGATGCTCTTGGGTACAAAAAGATCGAATATGCGTTTTTTTATTGCTGTATAATAAGTCGTTCCCCCGTTTTCCCACTTACAGGGGGAAGAGAGGGGGTAAATAAAGATCCTATACAGCAGTCTGCAAGATATGTTTTTTGGGGTTTCCCAGTCCGAGAAGAATGAACATGTTACTTTCATTGCTCTGTCATTAGCCTTTCCCTCCGTTTTCCAGTTACTAGGGAAAAAGAGGGGGAAATCAAGATATCCTATAAAGGGAAAAGATAGTCAGACGTCTCTGCAGAATTTGGAGAGGAGACAAGGGTCTGTCAACTCGGTTTTAAAATCCTCTAACACCATTTTGACAAAAGTTTAATATTCTATTCCCTGGTGCTTCTCTTTTCCTCTTTGCTGGAGATTCACTACCTACTGGTAGTTTCAATCGGTCAAGCAATAATGCAGGCTTGCCGTCCCCAATCTTTGCTCACTCCTTTACAAGTATACCTTGGAGCCCAGCTACACCAGCAATCTGGTTCATGTTTTCTCATCGACCAGCTGAATAGGCTAACTTTTTCTACTTCTCACTCTGAAGTGCTTCGATTCGTGCGTTCTGTCGCAGTAGCTCATGGTACAGAATTTCAAAGGATGACTTCTAAAACTTTCATCCAGTTCATTGGTGACAATGTTGACCACAACATTTGCACTATCGACGGAAAAGGTACTTTTCATGGGATGGGCATACTAGCTTCGACGACAAGATCGATGGCATTGACCTACTATGGCATGCAATCTGGATACATGACACAAAACGGGTCGGATGGAGTGGATTTATGCAAGCAATTCACCATGGGTCATAAAAAGGCGCTTCGTCGATTGTTTTTCTGCCTATGATCGACTATTTTCTCTCCGATCTTTCTTGTGTATACACGACCTTACGTTTTATCTCAAAAAGCACGCCAGCACGGAATGGCACCAGTTGTTACTTTAGAAAAACTTTTGTATATGAAAGCGTGGAACATTCTTAATTCTGAACCAGGTGATAGTTATCTCAAGGCAGCAGTTTCAATGATCGGTGGTCTCCATTGCCGTATGAGCCTTCTTGGAGCAATCGGGCACTTGATGACGGAAAAATGAAAAAAAGAGGTGCTCGAATGCTTATATGCCGGTATTACCATTAAGCATATCTGTAGTGGTAAGGCTGTTTCAAGAGCCATGAGAGCGCACGAGCTTATAGATTCAGCATTGCAGATCCCTCTCATTTGCAAATCGTATGGTTTCGATTGCACAGATGACATACGTGCGAGTCATCAAGACTTTGCAGAAGCTTTGGCAACATATATAGCTCTACTGAATGGGTAAATAACTCTTGAAGACGCATCCAAAGCAGACGTAGTGCGTCAAATCCAATTACGAATGACGGAGTTTCAAGACACGCTGCAGAACAGCAGGACTGCAAAATTATGGCTTCAGTATTCAGAAATGTTCGGAGTGCTTAAGAAGGCCATTAATGCAGAACGGACGGAAACTGGGTGCAGTATCTTCAAGCACTCTCTGAGATGCTCACTTATTTTGCAGCTGCAGGCCTCAACCTGTATATGAAACTGGTGAGAATATTTCTTCAGCAAACGGAAAAGCTGAAAAAAAGTAACCAGAAGCTGTATAAAGACGTCGCGGATTGGATGTTTGTCATTCGAAGAAGTGATAGATTTTGGACTGGGCTCTCTCCTGACTTAGTAATTGAGCAAGTACTGATGAGGTCGCTGAAAACAAGTATGGGACTCACGGGAGGAAATGGAGCGAGTGAGACGCAAAGGTTGATCTGGACACTGTCAATGCCAGGGCGAGCTGAAATTAATGAGCTTATGCAGTCACTCACCGGCGTTGAGTACGTGTCCTCTGACCAGCACGTTTCCGCAAGACTGGCTTGGATAGAAAGAGATAGAAAGGACGTAAAGGATTAAGTAGCTTTTTTGCGCAGTCCTGTCCGTGCGACAACTACACTCAAATGTGCAATATATTGAATGGTATGACAGCAGCAAGGGATGTCAACGCGGATGCAGCAAAGACGATAGGAAAATAAATTCTGAAGTCAATGGACGACGCCGATACCGATCGCTGCATCTTCAAGCGCAAAAGCAAAGTGATTACGATGACCTATCAAGGCAACATTTCCGAAGCTGACGGTAAAGACATACAAATTGACGCAAGTCTTCTGTTCCAACGTCTGGCAGCAGCGGCAACTACAGCGGGAGGGGGTATGGAAGAAACTCCCAGGTTGGAACTCTCCAGCTAACCTACTGCCCTTTTCAAATCTTCAAGCCTGCCGTGACAGCCAGATAAAGCGGAACTAGCGAAGCTATTTAGAAATTAGCAAAGGTAGAACCTGTGAACGTCCTATCAAAAGAGCCGGAAAAATGCGTGATCGATGGTGGATGGCTGCTCCAGCATATTCAATGGAAAAAAGGGAACACTTTCGAAGAGATTTGCAACAGTTACGTTTCATTCGTGACACAGAAGTATTCAAATGCTTCTGTCGTCTTTGATGGTTAAACTTCAGGTCCGTCTACCAAAGATGTCATCTAGTTTAGACGAAGGAAAGGTATCCAGTGCCCGACCGTCGATTTCACACTGAGTATGAAGCTGCAAAGGAAGAAGGAGGACTTCTTGTGGAATCCCAACAATAAGCAGAACATTATACGAGCTATTGGTAAGAAGCTTGTCCAAGCCGGCCTCACTGTAATTCATGCAGAGAGAGATGCGGACGTTCTGATTGTATTAACAGGTGTTAATGCGGCCAAGGAAAATGGTAGCCACAGTAGTCGGAAACGACACTGATTTATTGATCCTTCTCCTCCATCACCTGCCGCCAAAAGCCAGGGAGCTCTACTTTGAAAACAGTACCAAGTCAAGAGCGCTGTCAACTAAATACTGGCACATCAAGTTTATCAAAAGACCGCTGGAACAGGTTTGTCACTCTATTCTTGTTGACCATTCTTTTTTTGGTTGCGACACGACGTCCTGTTTGTTTGGGATAGGAAAGCAGGATAGGAATAGGAATGTTTGGGATAGGAATGTCCTGCCATTCCTGAAAAGCCATGAAGAATTTAGGAATTACTGTGAAGTACTCCTTAATCCGCGCTCTACGAAGGAAGAAGTCCAGCAAGCCGGTGAAAATATTTTACTGTGTTTCTACAAGGCTAAGAAAGCAGAGGGTCTCAGCAAAGCTAGGTAGAGGGTTTTTCTTAAAAACTGAACAGCTCAAAGACATGCACTTTTGTGAACCGAGAAAGACTTCCACCAACTCCATCGGCTGTGAAATTTCATTCTTGTAGAGTCTTCTATCAGGTAATTGAATGGCGTAATACTGCGTCAGTATTCGACCCGAAAGACTGAGGTTAGCGATTACGTGACGGACGCCTCACTCCGATCATGACAGACATCGGACCTACTCCGCCTCACCTGCTAAATGTGATTCGTTGCAGCTGCACGCGTTCCAACTGTGACAACTCACGCTGTAGTTGCTAACAAAATGGATTGTCTTGCACACTTGCTTGCAAAGACTGCCAAAGGATTGCGTGTTCCAATAGAGATATTTTTGTTGATAAGGATGAAGAAGACGATGTTTAGTACAAATCCTTGATCTTATCCTTTTTAGTTCAATTAAAGCCGTATTTATCTTTTGCTTTGATTACCGAAGTTACCTGATTTGTTTCATTTTTTACATTTAGTTTTGTCTTATGTTTCCATTATACAGTTGAAGTAAATCTGCCCACGTTCTCCAAAGGTCCGATGCATTATCTCCCCTACAGTGAAAGTAGTGCAGAAAAGTAAGATACGAATCAAATGGCATGTTTTTTTTTTTAAATCATCGAGCCAAAAAATCTTGGGGGAAACATTTTGACCAGCCGTATCACACAACTCTCGAGGATACTGTTTCCCCCTCACCCTTCCCCACTAAAGGGGAAAATCGAACCAAGTCCAGCGATAAAACAATATAACTTTCTTTTTTCGAGTTCTCCGCGCTGAAAAAGAGCAGACGTGCAATTCGAGCACACAATAAATCTGCCCCTGAATTTTTCCAATTTTCCCCTTTCCCTCTGTTTTTTGCCCTGTTCCTCCAAGAGAATTTTTGGGGGCCTTTGATATGCTGTACAGAATTGTTTTCTCTACAAGATGGTGTAAAAATCTTTTATATTGCAATTTTGTCCCAGACTTTTGTAGATTTACTGGACTATTTCTCTTGCTGGCAAAAGCGTAAATACACTTCGTTGCTTATTAAAAAAAAAAAAAAAAAAAAAAAAAAAAAGCTGAGGAAAATGAAAAGCATAACTATGTTTTGGCAAGGTTAAGCCTTTTTAAATAGCCCAAACTTAAGCAGTAGCTACCTCCTGTTTAAGTAGGGATTTTTTTCCTGTTTTTAGAATGAAAAGCGTTGAAAACTGAGCATATTTTATGAGCCAAGTTTTTCTTAAGTACTATATTATTAATATTAGATTTTTGCAAACTATGGTCAGCTCACGAGGTTCTGGCGCTATACGTAATAGGGGTTCCCAGGAGTGTCTTTCCTGGTATAATTTGTTGTTTCTAGGTCCTTATTTTCACCCCTTTTTGCACTTGTGGAGTTTCGTCTTAACTCAAAGTAAGAGAAATTACCAAGCTTGGCTTAAAGTCCATCTTTATTTTTCCCTGTCAGGTGTTGGCGAGGCAGTAACAAAATTTGTTGAAGATTCAACGAAAATTTATATTATTTCGGATCTAGTATATGATTTTGCTCTTTACATGAAACAATGGCCTGATTTTAATAAATGTGCTACTAAATAGTTGAAACTTTTAAAATAAATCATTAAATTTATTACTTGAGCACTGCCTTGAGATTAAGGGTCCTTTTTCAGTAACATTATCTTTTTTTCTGCAAATAATCGTTGTTTTTACTCTTTCAATTGCCTTACCCTCTTAAATCTTATTTTTATTCCTAGACTCTAAAATACGTACTCTACACAAATCATTTATATAACATCAAATCAGAAATCACATCGTATGTTTAAACCTTTCTGATTCCCAATCAAGTGTTTTAGAGGTAGTCTCGTACACGAATATAGGAATTTGTCAAAACAGCAGGAAAAGAGGCAAATTCTCTTCATTTTTACTGGAAACTCCAGAAAAATTATTCTGATAGACTGGTATCCCCCCAAGCCCCCCTCCCCTTCGTATATGCTTGAGCTGTACAAAACTAACCATTTAGGGAGATCCAAAATATTAATGCATAGTTTTTCAATAAATGCACTGAAAGGCAGAACAAGTTTTGGCAGAACTATTTTTTTTTTTTAATTTCTTAAATTTTTAAAAGGCTTAAACTTCATGAGTTCGAATCTTTAACATGCGGGTTTCGATGACAAAATGTTCACTGAAATACACTCTTTTTCAGAGCTTTACCTATTTTTCAAAAATTATCTTAATTTTAACTAAATTACATGCTGGTGCTAGGAATAGGTCTTTTCGAATCGGTGAGGATATGACGATCCTTTGCAATATAATAAATAAAAATACAAACAGTTGTTTTTGTCAAATACAAGAAGAGATCATCATATTAACCTTATAAGAACAGAAATTATTCCTAATTTGAGTGGGGTTGCCCCTCCTCAACCTACGCTAAAGCGTAGGTTGCTAAAGCTGTAGAGTACGTTAAAAGTACGTCTTGTTCAAATTGAACAGCCAATGTATTTGAGCTGTCAGTCTTGAAGAATTGGCATAAAAATTCTAACTTTAGCCTGAGGAGTGGGGAGATGAGTGGATGGGCAGTCCTCCTTGCATACGGAATAATTTATGAAGTTTGAAGTTTTTATATCGCTCTTTACTTTCGTTAAAAAAAATCATTTTTAAAATGTAACTTTCATTCGTCTTAATAGCTTACCCAGGGTTACCCTAAATGTGAAGAGGGCTACCGCTCCCCCCTAAACTTGAATTTTTAAATCAAGCTTGTGTGCAGCAATACTTCGAGAAAAAGAGCTCATTTAGTGCATTTGCTTTCCTAAACAGAGTATAATTATCCAAAATAAACTATAGTCTCCACAATAACAGGGGAGCAGGGAAGTACTCAGGGGGGGGGGGCTCCGGGCCTGTCCCCCCCCCCAAATCTCACGATTTTTTTTCATTTTTCCATAATTTTCTGATTTTTCTCGCAGAATAATGGGTTTGAAGGATTTGGGCCCCCCGAAACAAATTCCTGCGTACGTACCTGCAGGGGAGTTCCCTCAATCTAATCTGACTCTACGTGAATCTACAATTATGTGGACATTCATTTAGACCGTAAGAAAGGTGAGATATTTCCCGTTTTATAGATACCGGCTTTAGGCCTCTCATACATGTTGAATTAAAGTCTCCATGAAGACGGCACCTTTTTGGGGGGATTTTAATTACTGTATCTAAAACTATACCTATTTTTATGTTTTTATGTTAACGATGAACAACTTCAAAGATAAAACATTTTGCATATATAGAATAAGCAGGAATTATATATTTCGTCGTTGCATATATTTTGTTGCTTCAAAACGATGTTTCGGTTTTTTGTGGTTCCGGTTTCTTTTGACAAAAGTGGCTCTTTACTTTTAGTTCCAGCTGTTTGATCCAAAGATTGTTCAGATATGAGGGAGGGTTCGAATCCCTCTTCCAATCCCCGTTTGTTACATTTTTTTTTTGTTTATATTTATGCATTACTATTCGTATACAATGCCTCAAAAAGGATAATCGCCCCTAAATAAAATGTACCACGCCAAGTCTTCATTAGGAAAGGATTCAGATTATCAAAAATCAATTATAGGGTTATCACTTCTAAGGCTTTCAAGGCAAGTTATTCAACCTTCCTCCTCTCTACCTTGTTCCAAGAAATTCTCGGGGGTACCCATACCCCTCTTTCTAACTGTTTTACCGATAGGCATGTGAGTGTAGCCTTTAATCTCACGCTGTAAAAGGTTGTCTTCAATAAGAGGGGACCATTACCTGAAAGGCCCCATATTAGAGGCGTAGTCTAAAAGATCCCTGGGAGTCAAGGGGATAGATATCAATTTCTAATCCACACCCAAACCCTATTCTATGTTTGTCTGAACATTACGGAGATTTAATAAATTTGGTCACAAAATGCACCTATTGAGATTCAAGCATATTCTACCCCAACACTTCTCTCGTCCTACGCAAAGACCCATCAGCCCTCCTTTATATTGGCTGATTTGGAATTATAAACCCCTGAACATAATTTCACCAAGCCTCAAATGGCTAAACTTAGTTAAAAGAAGCTTTAAACTAAGCGTCTATATAAGCCATTTATTTTGTTTGAACCACGTGCATCTTTAGGGGCAAATGCGCCACCGCACGGCATTACTGCTTCTGGAACTGGAGGGCTCAATATATTGTTTTTTGATAATTTTTAATCGATTGGCCATTTCAGTAGTATATCAATCAATTTGTGGTAACGAACTGTAAGGAGTGACACCACACAATAGTAACCAAAACTCTAAATAACCCCTAATTTTGATAACAATATATAAGTCAAAAGAATGGGATTTTTATGCCAATTCCAAATATTTAAAATTCACAAACTCTGATATTACTCTTCAAAAGCTATAAGCCTTTATTTTATTGTGATTTTAATCAAATTTACAAAATTTGCTTGATTTCCAAAAAAGAGGGAAAACGCCCTTAAAAAGTCAAAAGGTTTTAAAGTAGACCATCAGATTCAGCATAACAGAAACCCCTACTGTAGAAGTTTGAACCACCCACCTACAAAAGTCAGGAAACTTATATTGTTTGCCAGAAGGTGGATCACGGATGCGTATATAAGCTACTTTATTTATTTTTCTGGAGTAATCATATTGAACCAGTGATCCTAGAATGTTGGGAGAGGTCTTCTTCAAACGGAATCAGAAGTTATAGTGCTTGTTTTAAGTTACCAAAAAGATTGGAGGACAAAAAGCCCCCATCCCCTGCCAATTTTCCCCCCAAAGATATCCGATCAAAATTTTCAGATAGCAATTAGATTCAGCATATTTGAAAGCTTAATAAATATGCCTTTGGGAATGACATAACCCCCCATAGTCCCTGGGGAAAGAGCTTTAGGTTACACAATTTGCCGATTGTTCACATACTGTAATTGTTATTGGGAAATATACGGATTTTTTGGGAAGGGGAAGAATTCTCTGTGGGGGATTTTCTTCGGGGAGAACTTCCCATGGAGAGAAAAGTTTCCGGGCGTGCTTTCCAGAGAAAATTTTACACGGGGGGAGGGAAGAGCATTTTCTGGCAAGATTTGAAAAATGGTCAGGAATTAAACTAAAAAAAAGTTTTTTCAGCTCAAAGTAAGGAGCAACATTAAAATTGAAAACAAACAGGTACCATCCCGGGTATGAGGGGGACTGTCCCTTCCTCAACCCTTGCTCTTTACGCTAGAATTTCACTTTTTAGTACAGTTCTTTAAGAAAGATTACTCAAAGACAAAGGCCGTTGAAATTGAATGAGAAGTATTTTTAAAGAACTTTGACTTTGGCGTAAAGAACCACGGTTGAGAAAGTGACAGCCCCCCCCCTCATATATGAAATAATTTCAGTTCGTTTCAAGTTTTAAAGTTGCTCCTTACTCTGAGTTGAAAAAAACTTTTTTTTATTAGGTGCAAGGTTCAAAATAATTAGTTGGGGAGCTGGGCTAGATTTGACCAGGTTGTTGCCTAACAATGTCTTAAAGACAAAGAACTTCCCAACGCGGCCTTGCTATGGGGCATACCTTAGAAAAGTTATTATCCCGTTATATACATTTTCAAAAGCGAATGCATGGCCAATTTCCGAAAGGAGACGGCAAATTTTCGCCCTTAATCACCCAATGCCCCCCCCCCTACGCTGTAAAAAATCTCTAGCGACGCCCAAGCATACAAATTTGAAGTTAAGATTTATGATTGCCAAACCCTATATTTAAATGTATATATATATATATATATATATATATATATATATATATATATATATATATATATATATATATAATATATATATATATATATATATATATATATATATATATATATATATATATATTATATATATATATATATATATATATATATATATATTATATATATATTATATATATATATATATATATATATATATATATATATATATATATATATATATATATATATATATATATATGTATTTTTTAAATAAGAATACGCGATAAATTGCAAACCTATTTTTATGCGTAGGTTTATTCAAAATTACAAAACTTGAAAGCTGTTCCGCTCGATGATTATTCTTGTCGACGCTAAGAATAATTCTATTTTTCGAAAAAATAATGAGCACTTTGGTTTCCTGTGAAAGTCAATATTACAGTGTTCAGTTCGTTGGACAGAAAATGACAGCGGTCATGATTGAACTAAATTACTATGTCTATGGAGTTGCTAAAATATCCCAATCTTCAAACGCCAAGACCAGGTATTAGCTCTACATTTGTCCGATTTTCCAAACTATGTTCTGGGGGGTCTGGCCGCAGAATGAGCAGTTTTTGGGCGGTACTCATGGCCTTCGACCCAGAGGGCTTTCAGTATCTACCCCGCCACGCGCTAAGTATTTCAACCAATGGTTGACTAGATGCTGCTTCCGATTGCATTTTACTCTAGTTTACATCTATAAGCTGAGAGTGAGGTGTTTCAGTAATTCAGTTGTGTCTTGAACACCTGTGAATAGAGTTTGTGAGGGAAACGCATAAAGTTAAGATTTTATATGAACTGATTTTGTTTGGTTTGAAATGTTTCACTTTCAGAAGAACAATGTTCAGTTGTTGAATTTATATCCGCCGACTTCTCCTTTTGCCCGACTTGAATCTTATAATTCTGACGGTTATCAAACTCCAAGCCCTACGAATTACGAATCTCAAATGTCGGATTCGGGAACACTAAGTGATCATTGTGATAGTCCAATGTCATCACCTGTAATTGTGTCGAAAAGTCAAATTAAAAGTGAGTTCTCCTTTAGCCCTGTTGACTTATCATGTGATTCTAAAAAATTTCGCCGCTCAATTTCAGAGCGAGCTGCTACATTTCAGACAACTTTTGAAAAAGCTTCATCTGTTGATTTTAGAGATGTAATTTCTCCTAGCTCAAGCAGCGAAAGTCCTATTTCAAGGACTGATATGTTGGCTGCGCGAGCTGCTCAAAAGCGTCCAGCAAAAGAAGTTGCACCAACAATTATGAAAAAAAGAAGACTTGCTGCAAATGCACGTGAACGTAGGAGAATGAACAGTTTAAATGATGCATTTGATCGACTTCGAGGTGTTGTCCCAGGCATTGGGGATGACAGACAACTTTCGAAATATGAAACTCTTCAGATGGCTCAAAGTTATATCACTGCTTTACTTGATCTTCTACAATGAAATGTAAGACTTTGGTTGAATATCTGTGATAAAAAGGACAAGATTTAAAGCAATTGCCATTGGTTGTACCAGAGAACATATCAAGCATTGCTTTCGTAGCTGTTAAGTTTGGCGATACTAGTCTCTCTACAGTGCTTTGTATTACTTAATTGAATTTGTGTAGTGTTATACACCTTATATATGTTAAAATGCTCAACAACATATCGCAGTAGTTTCCTTTTCCAATTTTATGAAATAAATGCTTTAAACTTTTCTATTATTGACAAGTTTTGTTTTTAAGCATTTCGAAACAGGCTTTCTAGGCTAGTATCATACTCCTAAGGATATTTTTGAGATAAAAATTAATTTCAACCAAAAAGAAATGGTTTATCTACAAACCCTTTATTAAGTTTCAATGCGATAGGAACACTTTTTCTAGTTTGACTTAGCCCTGAGTTTCGCAGCTCTAGCATGCAGAGTGTATAAAATTTGTTCCCTGAGCTTCACCTTACCTCTACGTTTTGCGAATGCAGTGTACGGGCCATGAGCAGCTTTTTGGTTGAGTTTCTTAAAAATAATATTTTACAAAATTTTGGGCATACCCAATACCTCTAAACTGAGCCCGCTGGATTGACAAGCTACGAATGTTTTTGAGCTAAACGTATAGTTTTCAAGACACTATATGGTCTCTGTTTTATTTTTTTCCTTTTTTTGCTTATTTTCTTTTTTATTCCCTAAGACAAGCTACATCTCCTTTTGACTCTCTCGGAAATATTTGAATCATATAGCTTTGGATTTGAAATGTTTTTTTTTTTTTTTTTGCTTTTTAAGCCCTGAAAAATCTTCATTATTAATCGTCAAAAGGTTTTTGCTGATAGTTCAGATTTGGAAAGTAATTTTTAACTCTTTATGTGCTTTATATTCTTTACACTCTAAATTAACACCAGTCATCTGTCTGAGTCAATTTAGATGATTCCTAGAGTCTACATTAACTATCATAACTGTATTTTATATCAACAACTCTAGGTAACGCCTTGGGAGAAATAGAATCATCGGAGAGAGATGATCCACTCTCCATATGGCTTTCCTCTTAAAACAGAACTACAACTTACTTTTTTTTTAATTTGAAAGCGTTCTTTTTCAGGTTTTAAACACAATCTACTCTGCACTAAGTAGTGATAAAAAAGACCGATTAGTCTTTACTAAGTCAACGCTATTACGGGCGCTAATTTTTACTAGTTTTTGGAGTTTAATCCAGGGGCAGATCCAGGATTTTTTCAGGGGAGGGGGGGGGGGCAAAATAGGTTGATCCGATAAGCTTGCGTTAAGAGCAAGTTTAATTAACGCAAACTTGCATTAATTAAGTAAATTAAACTACTTTAGGGGGGAGCCCCCTCGCACCCTGGATCCGCCACTGGTTGAGTCTGCTTGGATAGTATTTTTTTTTTATTAAATTTTCCATGGATTGCCTTGGGTGAAGGTTAAATTTTACTTTGGTTGAGTATAATTTATGTAGGATTTTGCAGGTTGAAATTTTACGATATTTCACTCTGGCTAGGCTGTACTTTTCTGGGTTGAACTTTGCATCCATCGAACCCTGCGTAAGCTCAGTATAGCTGAGACAAATGTTGCATACTTTGAATCTGACTGAGTTAAATTTTATGGGTTGATTCTCGTGATGCCAGAACCAGCATATAACTAAAAGCATAAGGTGTTTCAATATTATATTTTTGTATCATTCTATTGGCTATTAGTCGGATAATTTTTAAGGGCTCCGGTGTTTTGTTTTTGGTTTGGCTATTATAAAGGTCTTGATTTCTGGCTATTATCGTTGAGAATTGTTGACTGGCGAAAATCTTAGTGTTGGACCTAGTATCGATAAAGGGTTTAGTGTCCTATTTTGTTTTGATATCCTTTTTTTTAAACTTATTGCTACAAGTAGAGAACGAATGGGGTACAAATAAACAAGCAAATATCAAAATAAACCATAAAATGTAAACAAATACGGTTAAAACAGCAATTTTGGTAAAAAGATTTAAATAGAACATTTTAAAAGTAGTCTACTCTGTAACAGCAAGTTACTAAATACAAGTTCCTGTTAAATGAGTAGGAATACAAATTGAAACTAAAACATTTTAAAACACCCCACAATTGTCTTTAAACAATAAAGAAAACACAAACGCCATAAGAAGAATTTTAAAAGTTCTAACTTTTTCCAAATAAGTCTTATCATACTGAGAAAAACAAAAAATAAAATCATATCTTGTTTATATTTAATTTAGTAAAAGTGTGTTTTATAAAATTTGCATGCTTAGATAATACTAAAGAACTGATTCAAACTGTGGATGGCCACTTCTATTTTACGAGCAATTTTATGTTGAAAAACGAAGTTGAATCCGCTGAAAAGAAACAGACTCCAAAATTATAAAAAAGGTTGTTATTTGCATAGGATTAGGTTCTTGTCCTGGTATATTTCAATAGCTCCATATTTTATTAAAGCCTGTTTCAACATGGTCAAACAAATGAACAAACACAAGAAACCTCTGAATACCTCTCCCGCCCCAAAGACGATTGTTACTCTAAATTCTAATTTAGCTATTTATTTTCTCTCTCGACTTTCTTAGTTCTCTTAGGGCAAGTCGATTTGGCCTCAGATCGAATCAACTCTTATCATCATGTTAAAACTTACGCACGTCCTCAAACAGTTCGTGGCAACAAACTGTAAAGGAGCAACCCGGCTCAATAGTAACCAAAACTCTAAAAAACGGAATTTTGATACCAATAGATGCATCAAAAGAATCAGGTTTTTATGCTGATTTCATATATATAATTTTCATCAAGTTTATTCTTACCCAAGGCCGTATTCAGGGGGGGGGGGTTACGGGATTTGACCCACGCCCCTCCCCACCCGAAATTTTTGTTTGACTCGTAAAAACGTAACTAAAATGGATATAAACACATTTTGTAAGCGTTTTTTGAGGTTTTCTTTTGTGTAATCCCCCCCCCCCCCCCGAAAATAAGCCTTTGATTAACCGTCCTTCCGAAAATAATCCTGGGTACGGCCTTGGTCTTACTCATCAACCGTTACGCGCCTGAGAATTTGCCTTATTTTCAAAAATAGGGTTAAACACCCCATAAAATTCCTAGAACTTTAATGAAATTCACACCGTCAGATTCAGCATTTATCAGAGAACCCTACTGTAGAAGTTTCAAGCTCCCATCTTCAAAAATGTTCAATTTTGTATTTTTGGCCAGAAGAAAAGAAAGATCATGGATGTGTGTTTATTTTTTTTCATTTTTTTTTTTATTGCTTGTTTTTTTGTTGTTTTTTCCCAGGGTGATCGTATTAACACAGTGGTCCTAGAATATCACGGAAGGGCTCATTCGAATGGAAATCAAAAGTGCTAGTGCCCTTTTTAAGTGACCAAAAATGGAGGGCAACTAGGCCCCCTCCTCCGCCCCATTTTCTCGAAATCGTCTGATCAAAATTTCAAAAAGGCCGTTTAGCCAAAAAACGTAAATTTAGTAAGTATATTTCGTTTTAATTATTCATGTACGGTGAGCCAAAATCAAAACCTGTACTAATTAAAAAACGTTCAGAAATTAAATAGAAAAAACAAGTTTTTTTTAAACTGAAAGTAAGGAATGATATTAAAACTTACAACGAACAGAAATTATTCTGTATATGAAAGGGGCTGTGTCTTCCTCAACGTCTCGCTCTTTACGCTAGAGTTTGACTCTTTCTCACAACTCCTTTTTTAAAACAACAAAAAACTTTAGCGGAAAGAGCGAGGCGTTGAGGAGGGGACAGCCCCTTTCATATACGGAATAATGTCTGTTCTTTTTAAGTTTTAATGTCGCTCTTTACTTTCAGTTTAAAAAAAAACTTGTTTTTTTTAATCAAACAGTTCGTGGTAACGAACTGTAAGTAAGGAGCGACCCGGCTCAATGGTAACCGAAACTCTAGAAAACGGGTTTTGGATACCAATAGATTCATCAAATGAATCAGATTTCAATGCTGATTTCAAATATATAGTTTTCATCAAGTTTAGTGCTACCCATCAAAAGTTACGCGCCTGAGAAA
The DNA here is from genome assembly GCA_027921565.1 of Artemia sinica. NCBI lineage: Eukaryota > Metazoa > Arthropoda > Branchiopoda > Anostraca > Artemiidae > Artemia > Artemia sinica. Next base: position 56,451,919 of record CM051265.1, read on the forward strand.
ATTTGGCTGATTTTCGAAAAAAGGGGAAAAGACCCCCTAAAAGCTATAGAACCTTAATGAAAATCACACCATCATATTCAGCGTATCAGAGAACCCTACTGTAGAGGTTTCAAGCTCCTATCTACAAAAATGTGGAATTTTCCATTTTTTGCCAGAAGAAAGATCACGGATGCGTGTTTATTTGTTTTTTCTGTTTTGTTTTTTTTTTCCCAGGGGTGATCGTATCGACCCAGTGGTCCTAGAATATCGTGGGAGGCTCATTGGAACGGAAATTAAAAGTTCTAGTGCCCTTTTTAAGTGAAAAAAAAATGGAGGGCAACGAGGCCCCCTCCCACGCTCATTGTTTTCCCAAAGTCACCTGATCAAAATTTTGAGATAGCCATTTTGTTCAGCATGTTCGAAAATATTATAAGTATGTCTTTTTAGATGACTTAATCCCCCGAAGTTCCCGGGAGGAGGGCTGAAAGTTATGAACTTTACCCAATGTTAACATATAGTATTGGTTATTGGGAAGTATACAGTACAGACGTTTTCAGGAGAGATTTTTCCTGGTAGTGGGGGGGGGTCAGTCAGGGATGTACGAAGGGGGGCTCCGGGACTGCCTTCCCCCCCCCCCCCCCCCCCACCCCCCCCCGAAATCTCACGATTTTTTAATTTTCCCATAATTTTCTGATTTTTCTCACAGAATAATGGGTTTGAAGGATTTGCCCCCCCCCCCCCGAAACAAATTGGCCCCCCCCCGAAACAAATTCCTGCGTACTTGCCTGGGGTCGGGGGTTATGTAGGAGGATCTTTCCATGAAGGAAATTTTCATGGGGGAAGGGACATAGCTATGAAGGGGACGCCGGACTTCCCAGCATTATTTAAAAAAAGATCAGAAATTAAATATAAAAAAACAAGTTTTTCAACTGCAAGAGTAGCAACATCAAAACTTTAAACGAATAGAAAATATTACATATATGATTGGGTTCACCCCCTAGTCAATACCTCACTCGTTAAGCCAGAGATTTTTTAGTACTTTCATAAGAGCTATTTATTCTAATTAACGGCCTTTGTGATTAAGCGGTCATTTTTAAAGAATTGGAACAAAATTTTAACTTTCACTTAAAGAGCAAGGTATTGACTAGGGGGCGAACCCCCTAATATATGTATTAAAAATATATGAATATAGAAGTTCGTTGCGTAAGTTAATTCGTAAGTTACGTATATTTATTACTAATAAAAACGTTCGTAAATAAAATGAAACAAGTTTCGAGAAAGCCATTTAACCAAATAAAAGTAAATTAATATGAAAATTTTGTTTTAATTATTCATGTACTGTGAGCCAAGATCAAAACCTGCATTTATTCAAAAACCTTCAAAAATTAAATAAAAAAAAACAAGTTTTTTTAACTGAAAGTAAGGAGCGACATTAAAACTTAAAACGAACAGAAATTATTCCGTATATGAAAGGGGCTTTCCCCTCCTCAACGCCTTGCTCTTTACGCTAAAGTTTGACTTTCTCACAACTCTATTTTTTTTAAACAATAAAAAACTTTAGCGTAAAGAGCGAGGCATTGAGGAGGGGACAGCCCCTTTCATATACGGAATAATTTCTGTTCGTTTTAAGTTTTAATGTCGCTCCTTACTTTCAGTTAAAAAAACTTGTTTTTTGTATTTAATTGCACACAAAAAGCATTATTTTGAGGTAGTTGAATTTTAATTCATACTCGTCGTGCACCGTATTTCCTAGGATCTTTTAAAATAGGTAGATAGCAAGATAATAGTTTCACGGGGTTTATTACTTGTTATACAATCTATTTTATGTCCGACGGGTCGTTTTTTTCAATGAGATCTGTCAACATATCAGCAAATGTTTTACATTGAGAAGCCTTCCAAAGGAATGACTGGCGCCGCGTTTAATACAACGATGAAGAATAAGAATTAATTCCCTTATTTGATTTTTCCACCACAAAACCAAAAGGTATATCTTACTTTTTTTTTCTTTTTTTTTTTTAATATATATAATTAGCACCGAGTAAGATTTGTGAAACATTTTCTGAAAACAAAACTTATTAAAATGAAAATAGATTCTAAAAATAAACAAGGCCATATCCAAGGGGGCTAGGGAGTTTAACCCTCCCCCTAGATGTTTGTCCGACTCGTAAAAACGCAACAAAAATGTGTAGAAACAAATTACTGATGCATTTTTTGAAGTTTTTTTGTGTGCCCCCTGAATAAAGATCCTGGATACGGCCTTAATGATAATCTACGCGTTGACGTAGACTCAATAATGAGCGATTTGTGTGGTCTACGTCCTTTTTCATGCACGTTTTGTCCTCGCCTTAGAAAGTCGGCGAAGGGCTAATTCGGTCGAAAATTAAGAGAGTTAGCACCCGATTTAAGTCAGAAAACTGATCAGATGGTATCCTATTGCCCTTTTTACACCTGTTGTTTTTTGGTGTGTTTATCTGTAATCAGGTAAAAATTTGATTGGATTAGGGCCATTTTGAACACAACAAAAGAGAGTTAGCACCCAAATTAAAGGCACATTTCACCCTTTTTTCTATTATTTTAAAAAGACAAAGAACTATTACTAGAATCACTTTTTGTCCAATGGACGCACTTCTGCTGTGATGACTTTAGAGTACCCTGCAACGTTTTTTGTCAATGGAGTGTTTATAACCCACCATATGAAACGAAATAAGCTTAGTCTTTTGGTCTGATCCACGTTTCAATATCCTTCTTTGATGTTAAGATAGTTAGGAGTTTTCTCTGCTTAAGAATATTTATTTTTCTTCCTTTAAAATACTCTTTAAATTGCTTCTCTAAAATTGACCGGTCGATGGTATGCCTTAAGAATTACCAAAACCAACTTCCAGTGCGTACTTACTTCAAAGCAGCTGGAAGGGGCAGCGGCGAACTTTAGGACTGCGAATCCTAATTTTCTGCACTATATACAAGGTACTGAGTTGTTCACTGTATTTTTTACAGAACTTTTTCTTGTTTAAATACCTTTAAAAAATCACTGGAAAAAAATCTAACATTTATTCTGCTCTCCTAGAAAATATGAAGAGATATGCTCATTAGCTTTGTGCGTGTCAAAATAATATGCCTCGTATGTTATAATAAAATGTTCGAATGTTCAAATTTCTGCCTATTTCTAAAGTTTGAAAATTTTCTGAAGTCCAGTCATGAATTTTAGTATGTTATTAGCTTAAAAATAATACATGTGTATTTTTTTACTATCAAGAAGTATATACTATAACTGAAATCTATTCAAGTGATTCTAGTGCGCTTTCACGTAGAGTAGTTTAATCCTCGTTAGAGTAGGAAAACTTCAACCCATGCGTAAGCAGGCACGTGTGCAAATAGATAAATGATAAAACGAAGATGACTTTTTTCGAGAATTTAAATGCGAAATACCAAGAAATCAGGGAAAAAAGCTTTCAGGGGGAGAGGCAGGCCGATGCCCCTAATCCTGCCCGCTTCCTTGTGCTTAAGGGTATACAAGTACTGACCTCCGTGATTTGGCTTTTTAATACACGGCCTAAGAGGATGCGATACCTTCTCGCCCATTATATTTTTTTTCAGTTTGTATAGCCAAACTATTGAGAATTGATTGGGCGGTCTTGCCATAACTTGTAGAGCTCCGAACAAACGACAGAAAAGTAAAAGCCCACACAAAGAGCAAATTTTCTTTTAAAGTTCAGGAAAGGGCTGTTCCCAAAAATATTCAAGCATACCTGCTTGATAAACGTTGAAAATCAGCTCAAACTAAGCATCAATTGATTATTTGAACAGATTTGGGAGTTCTCTGTGGTGCTACCAGTTTTGATTGAAAACCTTGCTGACACAGGGAACGTAATATGTGTGTACAATGAATAGACATCACTTTGATTAGCAATTACTAACAGATAATATTTTTTCTTTATTTTAAACAAGGTCTCCACTTACTTTTTGAACTGTTGGCACATGTCAGATTGCCTATAAAACTTTAGCCAAAATTGCTTTGGGAGTTCAATTTGGTGTTGGAAAAATTCGCTAATGAGCCCTTTGTCTATGAAACGGTCATCCGACGCTGAGACCCGCAAAACGATTTTAAAGTATGGAATGGCCTTAAAATTCTTGATTTATTTGTTCATGTACATTCTACCAACTTCAAAAAGCAAATTAACACTGCAAACAGTTTCTTGCTAGGAGTTAGCTGTTCTCAAACAAAAATTAAGGGTAGTAGGTTTTAACTCAGAGGCTTTTAAAGCCAGCCGACGGCTCCAGCGCTTTGGAAAAAGTAACTATGATCCAAGTAGCTCTACGCTTTCTAACAAGTTTTTCTATCACCTTTCCAGAGTTTAAACAAAATAAATTTCTATATATATATATATATATATATATATATATATATATATATATATATATATATATATATATATATATATATATATATATTATATATATATATATATATATATATATATATATATATATATATATATATATATATATATAACTGTCTAACAAGTTTTTCTATCACATTTCCAGCGTTTAAACAAAATAAATTTTTGGTACTTGTTAAGAGGCTCACACTTTTTCATTGAAAAATTTAACCTTCAAAAGGTTTTTCCTTCAAAGGAAGTTTAAATGGATTTGAAAATAGAAGAGGAGAAAATAATGAAGATTTATTTCAATTAAGAAGATTCCAGGAATTTATCGGGATTTGAAAAGTATTTCACAGTAGTAAAGAACACAAAAGTAGTAAACACAGAGAAACCAGTTTTAAACAGATCAAGAGCAACAGTGTGGTCGGTATAATACCAAAGTACCGAAGTAAGTACCGAAGTTTTTTTTATCACCTTACCGGAGTTTAAACAAAATAAATTTCTGGTACTTGTTAAGAGGCTCAAACTTTTTCACAGAGGATTTTAACCTTCAAAAGGTTTTTCAGTGCTAACTTTTTAAGTTACATAGTATTTTTTATAGTTTCAGCTTTAGGTAGGTTCTTAATGATGCTGAAAGACGGCCACCCGTGTAAGTCGTCACAGAAGCCAAAAGTGTCTTAATACATTTTTTTTTTTATCTATAATGCTTAAATTACTAGGCATTTCATAACATCTCCTTTTATTGGTGATTACCCTTCAGACTGAATTATGCACGGTTTATTGGGTATGCAATACGATCCCAATAACTTCTTGGTAAAGGATCGATTTTCTTTAATCGAGTATCTGAACAGCACGAGGTTTTTCTATTACAGGCAGACTTCAGTCTACCGCAGTAACAGTTGTTGGGTTTCTCCTTCCGTTCTTATCCAGTTTTTAGATTACCCTCAAAGAAGGAAGACAATATTGTAATAAAGATTATCCAGATCACATGTCGACTGTCCCTATGCCTAATTCCTAGGTGAATGTGTTTTAAACAAATGTATTGCATTTAAGGTGCTGTAAAATTTCGACAAGGAAGATAAATGCTTCTTAAGATCTCTTGTTAAAATACTTGCTCAACTTGTTGAAAATCTTGTTTACGCGTTATGCTTAAAAATACTTGTCAAAAACAGACACGAGCATTGTTGTTTGCAGTCATAGAATGTGTCAATCTAAATGTCTTCAAAATCAATGTGTTGGGTTTCATTCAGAATTACAATTTTCCTGTCGTTTGTTCGGTTTATGGAAAAACCACGGTACTTGGGTTTCCAGTCTTAGTAAACACTCTAAGCGAATTGCTAAAGATCCGGTCATTTAAAGAAATGATCAAGCCAATTTTTACTTGGCGAGCGTGAACTAAATCAATGGCAGACAAGGTTGAAAACTGAGGCTAAATTTTCATTCCTGGGTGACGAGATGAATCGAAAAATCCGAAGTATTTTATTACAGGAGTAATTTTACGGACTTTGCCATTTTATGATGGCTTTGGAACCCGCCTGAAGAGGATACGTAAGGAAAACATATAAAGCATGACCATTGAGTACTTTTGCCTGAAAAAAAATATTTTTTTGTAGTGTAAAATATCAATTTGTAGTATCAATAGGTTTTCCCTCCCCTATAGACTGGGTAACGACCGATGGTAACATTCACCGAATGCAGCTATTTTGTTATGATTATTCAGAGGAATTGAGGAAGTTGTGGATGGTTTCTGATTTTCTTTTGATTATCGGGGCCTGGACCAAAGACAGACAGGCAGTCTAATTCTAATAGAGATAAAAAAAATCATCATTTTTTTTTTTTTTTTTTATTTGTTTGGTTATCCCTTCTCCAAATCATGCTGTGGCATTTGAAGGGGAAGTGCTTTTTTGTTAATAATTGATATTAAATAAATAAATAAGAGAAAGAGAAAAAGAAAAAGGAAGAAAAAATAGAGATAAAAAAAATCCCCGTCGTATTGAATGGTACTTAGGTCATTTTACAAATTGCAATTGATACCTGAATAATAGATACAGCTGCTATTTAGGAAAACTATGTTTTTTGTTCTTTTACTGTTCGGAAATATATTTTACTTTTCCAATTTGTACCTAAAAAATCAGTTTTCTTTATGAGCCTTAATGATGCCCATGCTCGGGTTACACAATTTGTTCCACGTAATTCTGATATATACAAAATAAAAAGAGAACTCTTATTTAAAAGTTAAACAGAATAAAGAAATTTTGTAGAAAGTTAAGTGAATATACTGGCTCTTGTTTTAATATTCGATACGACATATATTAAAGCTCCTTTTTTAGCCTGTCATGTATTGTTAGTGATTAAAGAAACTCATACTTTACAATTACCAAATGCACAGCAAAAGGTTCTTTTTACAAATGCACAGAAATTACCAAATGCACAGCAAAATGCTCAGCAAATCAGGTTTTAGATATATTTTTTTTTTGCAGATGATTCTTCAGTGTATTTTTTTTTTTTTGTCATTGGTGACCCTTTGTGTCTGAATTGTTTGCAGCCCTCTATGAGGGAACTCATATTAACAAAGCTGTCTGTATCATTGTCAACTTGTTTGCTTTTTCCCAGGGGTGATAGTATCGATCCAGTAGTCCTAGAATATGGTGAGAGGGCTCATTCAAACGGAAATGAAAAGTTCTAGTGCCCTTTTTAAGTGATAAAAACAGTTGGAGGGCAACTTGGCCCCCTCCCACGCTCATTTATTCCAGAACTCACTTAATCAAAATTTTGAGACAGCCGTTTTATTCAACATAGTTGAAAATTCTAATAAATATGTCTTTGAGGATGACTTAATCCCCCACATTTCCCGGGGAAAGGACAGCAAGCTATAAACTTTGCCCATTGTTTACATATACTATTGGTTATTGGGAAGTATACAGACGTTTTCAGGAGGGATTTTTTTTCTGGTGGGGAGGGGGGGGGGAGGGTTAGAGTGGGGGGTTACTGGGGAGGATCTTTCCATGGAGGATGTTTCCTTGGGGGAAGGGACATTTCTATGAAGAGGCTCCGGATTTCCCTGCATTATTTAAAAAACGATCAGAAATAAAAAAACATGTTTTTTTCAACTGAAAGTAAGGAGCAACATTAAAACTTAAAACGAACAGAAATTATTCCGTATATGAAAGGGGCTGTCCCAACCTCAACACCTCGCTCTTTAGGCTAATGTTTGACTCTGTCTCACGACTTTGTTTTTTTTTAACAATAAAATACTTTAGCGTAAAGAGCGAGGCGTTGAGGATAGCCCCTTTCATATACGGAATAATTTCTGTTCGTTTTAAGTCTTAATGTCGCTTCTTACTTTCAATTAAAAAAAACTTGTTTTTTGTTTAATTAGCACTGAAGAAGAGAGGTGGTTGTCCTTTCGAAATATTTTGATACCAATAGAAACATCAAAAGAATCAGATTTTAATGCTGATTTCAGATATGTTAGCTTAATCAATTTTAGTCTTACCCATCAAAAATTACGCGCCTGAGAAAATTTGCCTGATTTTCAAAAAAAGGGGTAAGCTCCCCCTAAAAGTTATAGAACCTTAATGAAAATCACACCATCAGATTCAGCAAATCAGAGAACCCTGCTGTAGAGGTTTCAAGCTCCTATCTGCAAAAATATGGAATTTTGTATTTTTTGCCAGAAGAAAGATCACGGATGTGTGTTTATTTATTTTATTTTTTTCCCTAGGGTGATCGTACAGACCCAGTGGTCCTAGAATATCGTGGGAGGGCTCATTTAAACGGAATTAAAATTTCTAGTGCCCTTTTTAAGTGACCCAAAAAATGGAGGGCAACTAGGCCCCCTCCAACACTCATTTTTTCCCAAAGTCACCTGATCAAAATTTTGAGATAGCCATTTTGTTCAACATGGTCTAAAATATAATAAATATGTCTTTTAGGATGACTTAATCTCCCAAAGTTCCCGGGGGGAGGGCTGAGAGTTATGAACTTCACCCAAAGTTTACATATAGTATTGGTTATTGGGAAGTATACAACGTTTTCAGGGGATTTTGTTCTGGTAGTGGGGGGGGGGGGTCGGGGGTTATGTGGGAGGATCTTCCCATGGAGAAAGTTTTCATGGGCGAAGGAACATGGCTATGAAAGGGGCACCGGATTTCCCAGCATTATTTAAAAAAAAACGATCAGAAATTGAAAAAAACAAGTTTTTCAATTGAAAGTAAGGAGCAACATCAAAACTTTAAATGAACAGAAATTGTTGCGTATATGATTGGGTTCGCCCCCTAGTCAATGCTTCGCTCTTTAAGCCAAAGATTTTTTAGTACTTTCATAAGAGCTATTTATTCTAATTAACGGCCTTTGTGATTAAGGGGTCATTTTTAAAGAATTGGAACAACATTCGAACTTTAGCGTAAAGACATAAAGAAAGAAAAACGAGCGAAAATGGGGTTTTTATAGACCAAATAAAAATACTGAAAAAACAGAAAAAACAAAGCGAATGTTCGCTAGTATCCGTTGATGGTATTTCATAATTTTTTGGATTTTGTGCAAATTGCGGATATTGGCAAATAACTCGCTTTTACGGTTGTCAGGTATTTAGTTTTAATTCTTTTAATTTTTGGCTTTTATTGAATTTTATTCATCTTTTAAGTTTTTGGTTTTTTCTTTGTTTTTTGGTTCTTTTCACATTGACTTTCCGCGTTTGTTTTTTATTGTTTTTTTCTTCGGCACTTTCCTTGGATATATTATTTCGTTTCGCGCTGAAGAAGAGAGGCGTTTGTCCTCTCGAAATATTCGCTTTGTTTTTTTTTCAGTTTTTTCAGTATTTTCATTTGGCCTATAAAAACCCCATTTTGCTCGTTCTTCTTTCTTTATGTGATGTCAGGCCAATGTGGTTTAAGAAATTATCTTAGCGTAAAGAGTGAGGTATTGACTTGGGGGCGAACCCCCTAATATACTCATTAAAAATATATGAATATAGAAGCTTGTTCCGCAAGTTAATTCGTAAGTTACGTATATTTGTTACTAATAAAACGTTCGTAAATAAAATTAAACAACTTTCGAGAAAGCCATTTAACCAAATAAAAGTACAATTAATATGCAAATTTTGTTTTAATGTTTCATGTTCGGTGAGCCAAAATCAAAACCTACATTAATTCAAAAACGTTCAAAAATTAAATAAAAAAACAAGTTTTTTAACTGAAAGTAAGGAGCAATATTAAAACTTAAAACGAACAGAAATTATTCCGTATATGAAAGGGGCTGTCCCCTCCTCAACGCCTCGCTCTTTACGCTAAAGTTAGACTCTTTCTCACAACGCTATTTTTTAAAACAATAAAACTTTAGCGTAAAGAGCGAGGCTAAAAAAAACTTGTTTTTTTTATTTTTAATATTTGTTAGATACGCTCCCTGATTAGTTGCACTTGGTCTTCGTTTCACTTTTTGTTTTCATTTTTCCCTGTTTTTAAAATATCTTTTTCAGAAGCAATTCCAGTTTTTGCACACCATGCCAACCCTTAACAATGCCAATAGATCTGTCCATAACGAAATATGTCTAAATGACACCCGGACATATTTGTACCTATTTACCCTACCCTAACTACGCCAATGTTTTTTCTTATTATTGTTTTGTACAGAAGCATATAGAAATTCTGAGAATTGAAATCAATTACCTGGTATAATTGCTGCCTAAACTAAATAGATTGGTATTTGCTAATTATCAATAAAAAATGATAAACTTTACCCTTTGCGGTTGGCCGACTAAAACCCACAAAAGAATAATTACTTGGTCTTGGGAAAACTCTAGCGATTATCCCCTATGACATCGTCCATATACATTTTCGAGGACTTTCGGGCAGATGTTGTCATATGAAGTCATATTTTTGGCAATGAAGCATCAGTAGGCTGGCGCCACTATTTTTGGGGATTTTTCCACTTCCAAAGAATCGAACAGCGATAAACATAATAGAACATAATAAGGTATGATGACCTCAGTAGACAGCAGAGTGTAATGATACTGCGACAAATGCGAACATTCCTGTGAAATTCGTCTTAGCACATGTTTAGAAAGACCATTTTGGATTCGGTCATGATAACGAATGGCAAAGGCACGTACGTGGGATCTTTCTTCAGGGAGATGATGATTTTTTGGGGGAATTTGAATAAGAAATTCGAGAAGATTAAGAAATTTTAGGATTTCCGGGCATGGTCTTGGTCCCAAAGCTCCGCCTCCTTGTGCGTCCCTGTATTTGTACGCGAATAGTGACCTTTGTTGATGGAGACCAAAACTCTAGTAAAAAAGTTTGTAAAAAACTCTAGTAAAGGTGGGGTCAACACTTTTTTTTTCCAACGATTTATCTAGTCTAGGTTTTTGATTTTACAAGGAATGGAAGGCACTGAAGACCACCTTTGATTCTTTTAATTAATTAAAAAAACTTTTCGAAAAATAAGTATTTTTACTTGAGATAGGTATTTTAAAAAAATACCTATCTCAAAATTTTTATCGGATACATTTGGGAAAAAAGGGTGTGGGGTGGCTTCTTACCCTCTAATATCTTTTGACACTTAAGAAGTAAACTAGAACTTTCAATTTCAAATCAAATGAGCCCTCTCTGAAGTTTATACGAGCATTCCTTCCATAAGAACCATATATGCCCCCAGGGCATAACTTATAACCCTTGCCCTGAAGACCATGGGGGAGGGGGAGTGTCATGCTCAAAGATATAATTTCCAGAGCTTCCAACTATGTTGAACAAAATGGCCATTTAAAAATTTTGATTGGATGTGTTTGGGGAAATGGTGGACGTAAAAGGGGTTGTTAGTTGCCTTCCAATCACTTTCGACTATTAAAAAGGGCACTAGCCATTTAAATTTTCAATCGAATGAGCCCTTTTTGAAGTTTCTACGACAACGCTTTCTATAAAAACCCTTTATAAGTAGAACCCCCTCATGAGCTACAGAACGAACACCGTGCTGCCACCTACAATTAGGTCTAATGCTGAAAGTACATAATTTATGCATTTTTTTATGGTTTTTGTCACTGAGAATGAAAAAACAGGATTTTTCTCACTTTGATGTATTTTCATGGTCGATTTATTTGTTGTTGTTCGTCCAGGTGTAATGACACTGGGGGGGATTTAAATAATCGCTAGGGGGGAGTGTATTGATCCAGGACTCGACTAGGACAAGTGAATTTCCGAGAACTTGATTTACATAATCGCTAGGTTAGGTTAGGATCCTGTACTCGGCGAGCACATAATTTATGCATGGTTTTATGGTTTTTGTCACTGAGAATGAAAAAATAGGATTTTTCTCACTTTGATGTATTTTCAGAGATTATCGATCGAGTCTAATGGCTGATGTCAAGGTCAATTTATTTGCTGTTTCCATGTGTAATTGTCTCCGGGGCGAAGTTTGCACATGCGCATTAACGGTGGGGAAGAGATATATTGATCTAGGACAAGAGGGGGAAGGGATCTCCGAGAACTTGATTGTGTAATCGACTAGGACAAGTGAATTTCCGAGAAATTGATTGCCTAATTTGTGGAGAGAGGACTTCCAAGAAATTGATTGCGTAATCGACTAGGACAAATGGATTTCTGAGAAATTGATTACATAATCGGTGGGGGAATTTTATTGATCCAATAACGGGAAACAGGATCACCTGTCTCCTTGTAAGCCAATCAGAGGACCGGAAATATTAGCGGGAGAGGATTGCAGAGAATATAAGGAAAGGATTTTTTGCTATAGTTTTTATTAGTCTGTGAATAGAATCCAAAGGAGTGAGAACAGTTTGACTTTACTCATTTGGATATATTTGTGCTGATGATGAGTGGAATGTTTACCCTATTAGAAGTTGATAGTGAAGTTGGTAGCAATACTACAAGAGCACCAAACATTGCGGTGGAAATCATATGTCATTTCATTTGACCTAACCAACCTATACATGTCCACTATGCATGTACACTCTTGGCAAAAGGACTCAATGTGAGAATTGTACAATTATTGATGACTATAGTGAAAAGTGTAAGTTATGTAATCCTTGTAAATTACATAGAGGATATGCAGTACAAATTTAAGGATGTAATTCATGTCTTGAGGAGATTTGTGACTCTCACCCTAGAGGACATCTGTGCTCCAATTGTCACTATGAAAAATGTGATCAGTGGGAGAATAATTACCCCGCTATAATTGGAAAGAATCCCAAACGTGATTTTAGTTTATTTCTACAAGATATTTATCGTCGTGGATTTAAATTATTCTGGGAGGAAGAATCTGGTCTACGATTCAACTGTTGGGGTAACAAGACAATTTGGTTTCTACGTCGTTGTTGTGACGACACTGCCTATTATGACAATAAACCTAGTGATTTTATTTGGCACTTACCGAATGTGATTCACCATTTGAAAACTTTGTATGTGATATTGCTTCAAATAGACAGATTGAAACTCGTGAATTTCATAATATGAATGCAAATAGTATCATTGACTATACAAAGAGACATGACAAGAGTGAAGTTACATTATACTGTAGAAAATGTAACCCTGACTTTGCAGTCAATCAAGATCAATATACAGTGAGTTCAAATGATTTACCGGCATTAGTGGTTCACGACAGTTGCCTATACACCGAAGAAGAAGAAATCTAAAGTGAAGATTTAAAGACATTGTTGTATATATAAATTTTATTAATAAACAAATTCACAAACATCTTTTAAGCACTTTACTCTTAGGGCACTGAAATTTATATTATACAGGTCTGAGAGGATATTTTCCACAGAAAGTCGTTCAGACGTGGATTGTCACCATAAATGTGGAGAAACTGCTTGTAAGTATAACCGCAACATCGGACCACAAAATATAGTAGTGCATGGAAACCACAGCTTTTAGTCGTCAGATCCTGCACTCTCTTCCGATTTTGAATAATAGTTTTCCCATTGCTCTCAATATAGTGTCTGATGTGGGATGTGTAAAATGTATAGGGTAGACCAAGAGGATCAAAAACTTCAATCGTCTTCATTGTTTGAAAGATGCACTGCCAATGACCCGTCAACACAGTCGACGGACTGCTATTAACAATAATTAAGATATTGTTGGCACTTTGAATTTTTCCAAGAAAGTCCGAGGGCAGATAATAGGATTTATACTGGAACATGTAGGGATCCATAAAAGCATCAATGGCTGTAGTAGTACAGAGAAGAACCTCCTCATCAACTGAGAGCTCCCACCCGAGCCATACATCCTAAAAGATTGAGAACACTATAATCAAAATTTCTCTTAGAAATAACATTTTTCGTCAGTGATAACACTTTTTCTGTTCGAACTAGCAAGTTTATGTTAGGTGGTCAGAAAAGCTCTATAGTTCAATTTTTACGGAAATGGCATATTTTCGTTCCAAAGCTGGGTTTTTTTCTAACCAAAGATTCACATTTGACCCAGAGAAATGTATTTTCTATAATTTTTTTTACAAAAACTAGTGTTTACGGTCAAAAAAAAACTTTATAGTTCATTTTTACGGTTTTCTTACAAAAAACTAGTGTTTACGGTAAAAAAAAAGCTGTATAGTTCATTTTTTACGGAAATGACTTATTTTCGTTCCAAAGCTGGTCTTTTTTCTAACCAAAGATTCACATTTGACCCAGAGAAATGTATTTTCTATAATTTTCTTACAAAAACCAGTGTTTACAGTAAAAAAAGCTTTATAGTTCGTTTTTTACGGAAATGGCTAATTTTCGTTCCAAAGCTGGGCTTTTTCATAACCAAAGGTTCACATTTGACCCAGAGAAAAATATTTTCTATAATTTTCATACAAAAACTAGTGTTTACGGTCAGAAAAGCTTTATAGTTCATTTTTTATGGAAATGACTTATTTTCGTTCCAAAGCTGGGCTTTTTTCTAACCAAAGGTTCACATTTGACCCAGAGAAATGTATTTTCTATAATTTTCTTACAAAAACTAGTGTTTACGGTCAAAAAAGCTTTATAGTTTAGTTTTTACGGAAATGACGTATTTTTGTTCCAAAGCTGAGCTTGTTTCGAACCAAAGATTCACATTTGACCCACAAAATGTAGTTTCTATAATTTTCTTACAAAAAATAGTGTTTACGGTAAAAAAATGCTTTATAGTTCATTTTTTACGGAAATGGCTTATTTTTGTTCTAAAGCTTGGCTTTTTCTATCCAAAGGTTCATATTTGAACCAGAGAAATGTATTTACTATAATTTTCTTACAAAAACTAGTGTTTACGGTAAAAAAAGCTTTATAGTTTAGTTTTTACGAAAATTGCTTATTTTCGTTCCAAAGCTTGGCTTTTTAATAACCAAAGGTTCACATTTGACTCAAAGTAATGTATTTTCTATAATTTTCTTACAAAAACTAATCTTTACGGTCAAAAAAGTTTTATAGTTTAGTTTTTACGGAAATGGCTTATTTTTGTTCCAAAGCTGGGCTTTTTTCTAACCAAAGGTTCACATTTGACCCAGAGAAATGTATTTTCTATAATTTTCTTACAAAAACTAGTGTTTACGGTCAAAAAAGCTTTATAGTTTAGTTTTTACGGAAATTTCATATTTTCGTTCCAAAGCTGAGCTTTTTCATAACCAAAGGTTCACATTTGACCCAGAGAAATGTATTTTCTATAATTTTCTTACAAAAAAATAGAGTTTACGTTCAAAAACATCTTCCCATAACATAATTTGTCCTCTAAAGTAAAATTTTGGAAAATTTTGATTTTAGGGGGAAGGGGGATTTCAAAAACATCTTCCCATAATATAATTTGTCCTCTGCAGTCGATTCTGATGTTTACAGCACTCTATCTATTTACGCTTTGGAAATATTTAAAAAAGATTCTAAAGTAAAATATTGAAAAATTTCGAGTTTGGGGGGAAGGGGGATTTCAAAAACATCTTCCCATGACAAAATTTGTCCTCTAAAGTCGATTCTGATGTTTGTAGCGCTCTATGTCTTAGCGCTTTAGAAACATTTAAAAAAGCTTCTAAAGTAAAATTTTGAAAATTTTGAGTTTGGGGGGAAGGGGGATTTCAAAAACATCTTCCCATAATATAATTTGTCCTCTGCAGTCGATTCTGATGTTTACAGCACTCTATCTATTAACGCTCTAGAAATGTTTAAAACCTTCTAAAGTAAAATATTGAAAAATTTCGAGTTTGGGGGGAAGGGGGATTTCAAAAACATCTTCCCATGACAAAATTTGTCCTCTAAAGTCGATTCTGATGATTATAGCGCTCTATCTATTAACGCTTTAGAAATATTTAAAAAGCTTCTAAAGTAAAATTTTGAGTTTGGGGGAAGGGGGATTTCAAAAACATCTTCCCATGACATAACTTATCCTCTGAAGTCGATTCTTGGGTTTATAGCACTCTATCTATCAACGCTTTAGAAATATTTAAAAAGCTTCTAAAGTAAAATATTGGAAAATTTTGAGTTTGGGGAGGGGGGAAGAAGGATTTCAAAAACATCTTCCCATGACATGTATTGTCCTCTAAAGTTGATTCTGATGTTTGTAGCGCTCTACGTCTTATCGCTTTATAAATATTTAAAAAGCTTCTAAAGTAAAATTTTGGAAATTTTTTGAGTTTTGGGGGAAGGGGATAGTAGAGATGACCCTAAAGGTCGTGACAGGAGTCCATATATGGGCATAGCCTCCCTAGGGAGAATGATTGCGTAATCGGTCTATGACCTCTTTCTCCAGGTGTGTTTTTGGCACGCCCTCAGCGAATGTTGTTGTTATTGTTTTGAACAGAGTAATTAGGGAGAACACGTGGTTAATGGGGTCAATGTTGTTGTCGTTCGAAGCAAAGTTAATGACACTTCCTTCCTGTTCGAGGCGGATGTTATGATCCAGAAATAGTATTTGTTGTTGTTATTCGAGCCAAATGTTATGAGGTTCCGAGAAACAGTTAATGACACTTCCTTCCTGTTCGAGGCGGATGTTATGATCCGAAAATAGTATTTGTTATTGTTATTCGAGCCAGATGTTATGAGGTTCCGAGAAACAGTTAATGACATTTCCTTCCTGTTCGAGGCGGATGTTATGATCCGGAAATAGTATTTGTTATTGTTTCCGAGCCAAATGTTACGAGTTCCCGGGAAACAGTTAATTAATGTCTGACAGATGACGTCAAGTTAATTAATGTCTTTGCATTTCCAAAGAGAATTGTCTCCGAGAAACAGTTAGATCACACATGATGTCATGATTGATTGATTGACACGAAAGGGGAATTAATTTGTTGTTCTAAAGAGAATTGATTCACGAAAGGGAAATTAATTTGTTGTTTCTAACAAGAGAATCGTTTCCGAGCAGACGTTTTGATCTTAGCGCGCGAAAAGGTTTCCAAATAATTTGAAATGCATTGGCGCAGACATGCCAAACAAAAGGAACATGCCGAAATTCCGTTTAGGGATAATTTCGGCGAAACCGTTTTAGCTATTTTATGGAACTATTTCGGCGAAACAGCTAGAGACATTTTAAAAGGTGATTTTTGAAGAGATTTTGGAAGAGAATTTGAGTGTGGTCGTTATAATACACAAGTTTCAATTGAACAGTGTTGTGAGGTCCTCTACCCCAACCCCAAAGGTTCCGATCCCCCTACCACAACCCCGAAGGAAGCCACCGGTCCTCAAAGGTTCTCTGGGCTTCCAAAGGACCCCCCCCCCCGGACCCCCAAAGACCCTCACCCAGTCCCGAAAGGTCCCCAGGCACCCAAAGGGCCCCAGACCCTAAAAAGGCCATACCCGAGCCCCAAAGGCCCTCCCCGGTCCCCAAAGGTCCACCAGACCCCCAAAAGCCCTCCCCGGTCCCCAAAGGTCCACCAGAACCCCAAAAGCCCTCCCCCGATCCCCAAAGGCCCTCCCCCGGTCCCAAAGGCCCTCCCCGGGCTCCCAGGGCTCCCAAAGGGCCCCGATTACTCTACCCCTACCCCGAAGGAAGCCTCCGGTCCTCAAAGGTCCCCCAGGCTCCCAAAGACCCTCACCCGGTCCCCAAAGGTCCACCGGGCTCCCAAAGGGACCCCAGACCCCCAACGGACCCACCGGGCCCCAAAGGGCCCAATCCGTGCTCAAGGGCCCCCCCCGGACCCCCAAAGGTCCTCCAGACCCCAAAAGCCCTCCACCGGTCCCCAAAGGCCCTCCCCGGGCTCCAAGGGCTCCCAAAGGGCCCCGATTGCTCTACCCCAACCCCGAAGGAAGCCTTCGGTCCTCAAAGGTCCCCCAGGCTCCCAAAGGACCCACTGGACCCCCAAAGGCCCTCACCTGGTCCCGAAAGGTCCACCGGGCTCCCAAAGGGACCACCGGACCCCCAAAGGGTCCCCCGGACCCCAAAGGTCCTCCCCAGGTCCTCAAGGGTCGCCCAGACCCCCAACGGACCCACCGGGCCCCAAAGGGCCCAATCGGTGCTCAAGGGCTCCCCGGACCCCCAAAGGCCCTCACCCGGTCCTCAAAGGTCCACCGGGCTCCCAAAGGACCAGTCGGTCCTCAAGGACCCTCTCAGACGTGAAAAGACCCCCCCCCAGACCCCCAAAGGCTCATCCCGGTCCCCAAAGGTCCCCTCAGGCTCCCATATGACCACTCCACCCCTCAAGGGCCCCTGGATCCCCAAACGCCCTCCCCGGACCCCTCCAAAGAACCCCCTCTCCATTTTTAACACTTTTTATGGCTTTATTATATCCTTTTAGAACAAGTTCCTTTCATAATGTCCCTTCCTAAACCCATTTTCCAACTTGAAGTACTTATCTTTTTCACCCACTTTCTCAATGAAAAAGAAATTAGTTTTTAATCAATTCTAATTTTCCAAATAATATAAAAATTTTCCACTTTAGTTCAGATCTGTCTCGAAGAGATGAAAAATTTAAAATACTGTTCCAAATTTTTCACAGAAGATAAAAAAAGTTCAAGTTTTCTTCTGAATTTTACCAAAGAACAAAATTCAATTCTAATTTCACCAGAGAAAATAAAAATCTTCCACTTCAGTTCTTTATTTCACAAAGACATAAAGAAATTTAAAGTTCAATTCTAAATTTTTTGGTGGAAGATAGAAAAAGCAATACCATACTTGTGAATATTTTCCCGGAAGATAAAAAGTTCTAGTTCAATTTACAGTTTCCTCAATGAAGTCAAGGAAAGTTCAAGTTCTCTTCTGAATTTTACCAAAGAACACGCTTCAATTCTAATTTTTTCAGAGAAAACAAAAATCTTCCACTTCAGTTCTTTATTTCACAAAGACATAAAGAAATTTAAAGTACAATTCTAAATTTTTCGGTGGAAGATAGAAAAAGCAATACCATACTTGTGAATATTTTCCCAAAAATAAAAAGTTCTAGTTCAATTTACAATTTCCTCAACGAAGTGAAGAAAGGTTCAAGTTCTCTTCTGAATTTTACTAAAGAACAAAATTCAATTCTAATTTCACCAGAGAAAATAAAAATCTTCCACTTCAGTTCTTTATTTCACAAAGACATAAAGAAATTTAAAGTTCAATTCTAAATTTTTCGGTGGAAGATAGAAAAAGTAATACCATACTTGTGAATATTTTCACGGAAGATAAAAAGTTCTAGTTCAATTTACAGTTTCCACAATGAAGTCAAGGAAAGTTCAAGTTCTCTTCTGAATTTTACCAAAGAACAAAATTCAATTCTAATTTCACCAGAGAAAATAAAAATCTTCCACTTCAGTTCTTTATTTCACAAAGACATAAAGAAATTTAAAGTTCAATTCTAAATTTTTCGGAGGAAGATAGAAAAAGCAATACCATACTTGTGAATATTTTCCCGGAAGATAAAAAGTTCTAGTTCAATTTAAAATTTTCTCAACGAAGTGAAGAAAAATTCAAGTTCTCTTCTGAATTTTACCAAAGAATAAAATTCAATTCTAATTTCACCAGAGAAAATAAAAATCTTCCACTTCAGTTCTTTATTTCACAAAGACATAAAGAAATTTAAAGTTCAATTCTAAATTTTTCGGTGGAAGATAGAAAAAGCAATACCATACTTGTGAATATTTTCCCGGAAAATAAAAAGTTCTAGTTCAATTTACAATTTCCTCAACGAAGTGAAGAAAGGTTCAAGTTCTCTTCTGAATTTTACTAAAGAACAAAATTCAATTCTAATTTCACCAGAGAAAATAAAAATCTTCCACTTCAGTTCTCTATTTCACAAAGACATAAAGAAATTTAAAGTTCAATTCTAAATTTTTCGGTGGAAGATAGAAAAAGTAATACCATACCTGTGAATATTTTCACGGAAGATAAAAAGTTCTAGTTCAATTTAAAATTTTCTCAACGAAGTCAAGGAAAGTTCAAGTTCTCTTCTGAATTTTACCAAAGAACAAAATTCAATTCTAATTTTTTCAGAGAAAACAAAAATCTTCCACTTCAGTTCCTTATTTCGCAAAGACATAAAGAAATTCAAAGTTCAATTCTAAATTTTTCGATGGAAGATAGAAAAAGTAATGCCATACTTGTGAATATTTTCACGGAAGATAAAAAGTTCTAGTTCAATTTAAAATTTCCTCAATGAACTCAAGGAAAGTTCAAGTTTTCTTCTGAATTTTACCAAAGAACATGCTCCAATTCTGATTTCTCCAGAGAAAACAAAATCTTCCACTTCAGTTCTATATTTCACAAAGATATAAAGAAATTTAAAGTTCAAGTCTAAATTTTTCGGTGGAAGATAGAAAAAGTAATACCATACTTGTGAATATTTTCACGGAAAATAAAAAGTTCTAGTTCAATTTACAATTTCCTCAACGAAGTGAAGAAAAATTCAAGTTCTCATCTGAATTTTACCAAAGAATAAAATTCAATTCTAATTTCACCAGAGAAAATAAAAATCTTCCACTTCAGTTCTTTATTTCACAAAGACATAAACAAATTTAAAGTTCAATTCTAAATTTTTCGGTGGAAGATAGAAAAAGTAATACCATACTTGTGAATATTTTCCCGGAAGATAAAAAGTTCTAGTTCAATTTACAGTTTCCTCAATGAAGTCAAGGAAAGTTCAAGTTCTCTTCTGAATTTTACCAAAGAACATGCTTCAATTCTAATTTTTTCAGAGAAAACAAAAATCTTCCACTTCAGTTCTTTATTTCACAAAGACATAAAGAAATTTAAAGTACAATTCTAAATTTTTCGGAGGAAGATAGAAAAAGCAATACCATACTTGTGAATATTTTCCCGGAAGATAAAAAGTTCTAGTTCAATTTAAAATTTTCTCAACGAAGTGAAGAAAAATTCAAGTTCTCTTCTGAATTTTACCAAAGAATAAAATTCAATTCTAATTTCACCAGAGAAAATAAAAATCTTCCACTTCAGTTCTTTATTTCACAAAGACATAAAGAAATTTAAAGTTCAATTCTAAATTTTTCGGTGGAAGATAGAAAAAGTAATACCATACTTGTGAATATTTTCCCGGAAGATAAAAAGTTCTAGTTCAATTTACAGTTTCCTCAATGAAGTCAAGGAAAGTTCAAGTTCTCTTCTGAATTTTACCAAAGAACAAAATTCAATTCTAATTTCACCAGAGAAAATAAAAATCTTCCACTTCAGTTCTTTATTTCACAAAGACATAAAGAAATTTAAAGTTCAATTCTAAATTTTTCGGTGGAAGATAGAAAAAGTAATACCATACTTGTGAATATTTTCCCGGAAGATAAAAAGTTCTAGTTCAATTTACAGTTTCCTCAATGAAGTCAAGGAAAGTTCAAGTTCTCTTCTGAATTTTACCAAAGAACACGCTTCAATTCTAATTTTTTCAGAGAAAACAAAAATCTTCCTCTTCAGTTCTTTATTTCACAAAGACATAAAGAAATTTAAAGTACAATTCTAATTTTTCGGTGGAAGATAGAAAAAGCAATACCATACTTGTGAATATTTTCCCGGAAAATAAAAAGTTCTAGTTCAATTTACAATTTCCTCAACGAAGTGAAGAAAGGTTCAAGTTCTCTTCTGAATTTTACTAAAGAACAAAATTCAATTCTAATTTCACCAGAGAAAATAAAAATCTTCCACTTCAGTTCTCTATTTCACAAAGACATAGAGAAATTTAAAGTTCAATTCTAAATTTTTAGGTGGAAGATAGAAAAAGTAATACCATACCTGTGAATATTTTCACGGAAGATAAAAAGTTCTAGTTCAATTTAAAATTTTCTCAACGAAGTCAAGGAAAGTTCAAGTTCTCTTCTGAATTTTCTCAATGAACACACTTCAATTCTAATTTCTCCAGAGAAAAAAAAATCTTCCACTTCAGTTCCTTATTTCGCAAAGACATAAAGAAATTCAAAGTTCAATTCTAAATTTTTCGATGGAAGATAGAAAAAGTAATACCATACTTGTGAATATTTTCACGGAAGATAAAAAGTTCTAGTTCAATTTAAAATTTTCTCAACGAAGTCAAGGAAAGTTCAAGTTCTCTTCTGAACTTTACCAAAGAACACGCTTCAATTCTAATTTTTTCAGAGAAAACAAAAATCTTCCACTTCAGTTCTTTATTTCACAAAGACATAAAGAAATTTAAAGTTCAATTCTAATTTTTCGGTGGGTGATAGAAAAATTAATGCCATACTTGTGATTATTTTCACGGAAGATAAAAAGTTCTACTTCAATTTTAAATTTCCCCGGAAGATAAAAAGTTCTAGTTCAACTTGCTATTATCTTTGTGAAAACACACAAACTCAGAAAAAATGTTCAATGTTCCTTTAGTACCTATGCAATTAGACTAAAAATGAAGATATTTATGCAGAGTTTCAACTCGCTATGGCTAAGTTTGCTAAAAACAAGCTATTTTCTTGCGAAAACACACGAAATCAGAAAAAATATTGTTAGGTTAGGTTAAGTTAGATTAGGTTAGGTTAGCCTACGTACGCGCGCATATAGGTTAAGTTAGGTTAGATTAAGTTAGATTAGGTTAAGTTAGGTTAGGTTAGGTTAGATTAAGTTGGGTTAGGCTAGGTTAGCCTACATACGCGCGCGTATGTAGGCTAACCTAGCCTAACCCAACTTAATCTAACCTAACCTAACCTAACTTAACCTAATCTAACTTAATCTAACCTAACTTAACCTATATGCGCGCGTACGTAGGCTAACCTAACCTAATCTAACTTAACCTAACCTAACAATATTTTTTCTGATTTCGTGTGTTTTCGCAAGAAAATAGCTTGTTTTTAGCAAACTTAGCCATATCGACTTGAAACTCTGCAAAAATATCTTCATTTAAGCCTAATTGCGTAGGTGCTTAAGGAACATTGAACATTTTTTCTGATTTTGTGTGTTTTCGCAAGAAAATAGCTTGTTTTTAGCAAACTTAGCCATAGCGAGTTGAAACTCTGCATAAATATCTTCATTTTTAGTCTAATTGCATAGGTACTAAAGGAACATTGAACATTTTTTCTGAGTTTGTGTGTTTTCACAAAGATAATAGCAAGTTGAACTAGAACTTTTTATCTTCCGGGGAAATTTAAAATTGAAGTAGAACTTTTTATCTTCCGTGAAAATAATCACAAGTATGGCATTAATTTTTCTATCACCCACCGAAAAATTAGAATTCAACTTTAAATTTCTTTATGTCTTTGTGAAATAAAGAACTGAAGTGGAAGATTTTTGTTTTCTCTGAAAAAATTAGAATTGAAGCGTGTTCTTTGGTAAAGTTCAGAAGAGAACTTGAACTTTCCTTGACTTCGTTGAGAAAATTTTAAATTGAACTAGAACTTTTTATCTTCCGTGAAAATATTCACAGGTATGGTATTACTTTTTCTATCTTCCATCGAAAAATTTAGAATTGAACTTTGAATTTCTTTATGTCTTTGCGAAATAAGGAACTGAAGTGGAAGATTTTTATTTTCTCTGAAAAAATTAGAATTGAAGCGTGTTCATTGAGAAAATTCAGAAGAGAACTTGAACTTTCCTTGACTTCGTTGAGAAAATTTTAAATTGAACTAGAACTTTTTATCTTCCGTGAAAATATTCACAGGTATGGTATTACTTTTTCTATCTTCCACCTAAAAATTTAGAATTGAACTTTAAATTTCTCTATGTCTTTGTGAAATAGAGAACTGAAGTGGAAGATTTTTATTTTCTCTGGTGAAATTAGAATTGAATTTTGTTCTTCAGTAAAATTCAGAAGAGAACTTGAACCTTTCTTCACTTCGTTGAGGAAATTGTAAATTGAACTAGAACTTTTTATTTTCCGAGAAAATATTCACAAGTATGGTATTGCTTTTTCTATCTTCCACCGAAAAATTAGAATTGTACTTTAAATTTCTTTATGTCTTTGTGAAATAAAGAACTGAAGAGGAAGATTTTTGTTTTCTCTGAAAAAATTAGAATTGAAGCGTGTTCTTTGGTAAAATTCAGAAGAGAACTTGAACTTTCCTTGACTTCATTGAGGAAACTGTAAATTGAACTAGAACTTTTTATCTTCCGGGAAAATATTCACAAGTATGGTATTACTTTTTCTATCTTCCACCGAAAAATTTAGAATTGAACTTTAAATTTCTTTATGTCTTTGTGAAATAAAGAACTGAAGTGGAAGATTTTTATTTTCTCTGGTGAAATTAGAATTGAATTTTGTTCTTTGGTAAAATTCAGAAGAGAACTTGAACTTTCCTTGACTTCATTGAGGAAACTGTAAATTGAACTAGAACTTTTTATCTTCCGGGAAAATATTCACAAGTATGGTATTACTTTTTCTATCTTCCACCGAAAAATTTAGAATTGAACTTTAAATTTCTTTATGTCTTTGTGAAATAAAGAACTGAAGTGGAAGATTTTTATTTTCTCTGGTGAAATTAGAATTGAATTTTATTCTTTGGTAAAATTCAGAAGAGAACTTGAATTTTTCTTCACTTCGTTGAGAAAATTTTAAATTGAACTAGAACTTTTTATCTTCCGGGAAAATATTCACAAGTATGGTATTGCTTTTTCTATCTTCCTCCGAAAAATTTAGAATTGTACTTTAAATTTCTTTATGTCTTTGTGAAATAAAGAACTGAAGTGGAAGATTTTTGTTTTCTCTGAAAAAATTAGAATTGAAGCATGTTCTTTGGTAAAATTCAGAAGAGAACTTGAACTTTCCTTGACTTCATTGAGGAAACTGTAAATTGTACTAGAACTTTTTATCTTCCGGGAAAATATTCACAAGTATGGTATTACTTTTTCTATCTTCCACCGAAAAATTTAGAATTGAACTTTAAATTTCTTTATGTCTTTGTGAAATAAAGAACTGAAGTGGAAGATTTTTATTTTCTCTGGTGAAATTAGAATTGAATTTTATTCTTTGGTAAAATTCAGATGAGAACTTGAATTTTTCTTCACTTCGTTGAGGAAATTGTAAATTGAACTAGAACTTTTTATTTTCCGTGAAAATATTCACAAGTATGGTATTACTTTTTCTATCTTCCACCGAAAAATTTAGACTTGAACTTTAAATTTCTTTATATCTTTGTGAAATATAGAACTGAAGTGGAAGATTTTGTTTTCTCTGGAGAAATTAGAATTGGAGCATGTTCTTTGGTAAAATTCAGAAGAAAACTTGAACTTTCCTTGACTTCATTGAGGAAATTTTAAATTGAACTAGAACTTTTTATCTTCCGTGAAAATATTCACAAGTATGGCATTACTTTTTCTATCTTCCATCGAAAAATTTAGAATTGAACTTTGAATTTCTTTATGTCTTTGCGAAATAAGGAACTGAAGTGGAAGATTTTTGTTTTCTCTGAAAAAATTAGAATTGAATTTTGTTCTTTGGTAAAATTCAGAAGAGAACTTGAACTTTCCTTGACTTCGTTGAGAAAATTTTAAATTGAACTAGAACTTTTTATCTTCCGTGAAAATATTCACAGGTATGGTATTACTTTTTCTATCTTCCACCGAAAAATTTAGAATTGAACTTTAAATTTCTTTATGTCTTTGTGAAATAGAGAACTGAAGTGGAAGATTTTTATTTTCTCTGGTGAAATTAGAATTGAATTTTGTTCTTTAGTAAAATTCAGAAGAGAACTTGAACCTTTCTTCACTTCGTTGAGGAAATTGTAAATTGAACTAGAACTTTTTATTTTCCGGGAAAATATTCACAAGTATGGTATTGCTTTTTCTATCTTCCACCGAAAAATTTAGAATTGAACTTTAAATTTCTTTATGTCTTTGTGAAATAAAGAACTGAAGTGGAAGATTTTTATTTTCTCTGGTGAAATTAGAATTGAATTTTATTCTTTGGTAAAATTCAGAAGAGAACTTGAATTTTTCTTCACTTCGTTGAGAAAATTTTAAATTGAACTAGAACTTTTTATCTTCCGGGAAAATATTCACAAGTATGGTATTGCTTTTTCTATCTTCCTCCGAAAAATTTAGAATTGTACTTTAAATTTCTTTATGTCTTTGTGAAATAAAGAACTGAAGTGGAAGATTTTTATTTTCTCTGGTGAAATTAGAATTGAATTTTGTTCTTTGGTAAAATTCAGAAGAGAACTTGAACTTTCCTTGACTTCATTGTGGAAACTGTAAATTGAACTAGAACTTTTTATCTTCCGTGAAAATATTCACAAGTATGGTATTACTTTTTCTATCTTCCACCGAAAAATTTAGAATTGAACTTTAAATTTCTTTATGTCTTTGTGAAATAAAGAACTGAAGTGGAAGATTTTTATTTTCTCTGGTGAAATTAGAATTGAATTTTGTTCTTTAGTAAAATTCAGAAGAGAACTTGAACCTTTCTTCACTTCGTTGAGGAAATTGTAAATTGAACTAGAACTTTTTATTTTTGGGAAAATATTCACAAGTATGGTATTGCTTTTTCTATCTTCCACCGAAAAATTTAGAATTGTACTTTAAATTTCTTTATGTCTTTGTGAAATAAAGAACTGAAGTGGAAGATTTTTGTTTTCTCTGAAAAAATTAGAATTGAAGCGTGTTCTTTGGTAAAATTCAGAAGAGAACTTGAACTTTCCTTGACTTCATTGAGGAAACTGTAAATTGAACTAGAACTTTTTATCTTCCGGGAAAATATTCACAAGTATGGTATTGCTTTTTCTATCTTCCACCGAAAAATTTAGAATTGAACTTTAAATTTCTTTATGTCTTTGTGAAATAAAGAACTGAAGTGGAAGATTTTTATTTTCTCTGGTGAAATTAGAATTGAATTTTGTTCTTTGGTAAAATTCAGAAGAAAACTTGAACTTTTTTTATCTTCTGTGAAAAATTTGGAACAGTATTTTAAATTTTTCATCTCTTCGAGACAGATCTGAACTAAAGTGGAAAATTTTTATATTATTTGGAAAATTAGAATTGATTAAAAACTAATTTCTTTTTCATTGAGAAAGTGGGTGAAAAAGATAAGTACTTCAAGTTGGAAAATGGGTTTAGGAAGGGACATTATGAAAGGAACTTGTTCTAAAAGGATATAATAAAGCCATAAAAAGTGTTAAAAATGGAGAGGGGTTCTTTGGAGGGGTCCGGGGAGGGCGTTTGGGGATCCAGGGGCCCTTGAGGGATGGAGTGGTCATATGGGAGCCTGAGGGGACCTTTGGGGACCGGGATGAGCCTTTGGGGGTCTGGGGGGGGGGGAACTTTGCACGTCTGAGAGGGTCCTTGAGGACCGACTGGTCCTTTGGGAGCCCGGTGGACCTTTGAGGACCGGGTGAGGGCCTTTGGGGGTCCGGGGAGCCCTTGAGCACCGATTGGGCCCTTTGGGGCCCGGTGGGTCCGTTGGGGGTCTGGGCGACCCTTGAGGACCTGGGGAGGACCTTTGGGGTCCGGGGGACCCTTTGGGGGTCCGGTGGTCCCTTTGGGAGCCCGGTGGACCTTTCGGGACCAGGTGAGGGCCTTTGGGGGTCCAGTGGGTCCTTTGGGAGCCTGGGGGACCTTTGAGGACCGAAGGCTTCCTTCGGGGTTGGGGTAGAGCAATCGGGGCCCTTTGGGAGCCCTTGGAGCCCGGGGAGGGCCTTTGGGGACCGGTGGAGGGCTTTTGGGGTCTGGAGGACCTTTGGGGGTCCGGGGGGGGGGCCCTTGAGCACGGATTGGGCCCTTTGGGGCCCGGTGGGTCCGTTGGGGGTCTGGGGTCCCTTTGGGAGCCCGGTGGACCTTTGGGGACCGGGTGAGGGTCTTTGGGAGCCTGGGGGACCTTTGAGGACCGGAGGCTTCCTTCGGGGTAGGGGTAGAGTAATCGGGGCCCTTTGGGAGCCCTGGGAGCCCGGGGAGGGCCTTTGGGACCGGGGGAGGGCCTTTGGGGATCGGGGGAGGGCTTTTGGGGTTCTGGTGGATCTTTGGGGACCGGGGAGGGCTTTTGGGGGTCTGGTGGACCTTTGGGGACCGGGGAGGGCCTTTGGGGCTCGGGTATGGCCTTTTTAGGGTCTGGGGCCCTTTGGGTGCCTGGGGACCTTTCGGGACTGGGTGAGGGTCTTTGGGGGTCCGGGGGGGGGGTCCTTTGGAAGCCCAGAGAACCTTTGAGGACCGGTGGCTTCCTTCGGGGTTGTGGTAGGGGGATCGGAACCTTTGGGGTTGGGGTAGAGGACCTCACAACACTGTTCAATTGAAACTTGTGTATTATAACGACCACACTCAAATTCTCTTCCAAAATCTCTTCAAAAATCACCTTTTAAAATGTCTCTAGCTGTTTCGCCGAAATAGTTCCATAAAATAGCTAAAACGGTTTCGCCGAAATTATCCCTAAACGGAATTTCGGCATGTTCCTTTTGTTTGGCATGTCTGCGCCAATGCATTTCAAATTATTTGGAAACCTTTTCGCGCGCTAAGATCAAAACGTCTGCTCGGAAACGATTCTCTTGTTAGAAACAACAAATTAATTTCCCTTTCGTGAATCAATTCTCTTTAGAACAACAAATTAATTCCCCTTTCGTGTCAATCAATCAATCATGACATCATGTGTGATCTAACTGTTTCTCGGAGACAATTCTCTTTTGAAATGCAAAGACATTAATTAACTTGACGTCATCTGTCAGACATTAATTAACTGTTTCCCGGGAACTCGTAACATTTGGCTCGGAAACAATAACAAATACTATTTCCGGATCATAACATCCGCCTCAAACAGGAAGGAAATGTCATTAACTGTTTCTCGGAACCTCATAACATCTGGGTCGAATAACAATAACAAATACTATTTTCGGATCATAACATCCGCCTCGAACAGGAAGGAAGTGTCATTAACTGTTTCTCGGAACCTCATAACATCTGGGTCGAATAACAATAACAAATACTATTTTCGGATCATAACATCCGCCTCGAACAGGAAGGAAGTGTCATTAACTGTTGCTTCGAACGACAACAACATTGACCCCATTAACCACGTGTTCTCCCTAATTACTCTGTTCAAAACAATAACAACAACATTCGCTGAGGGCGTGCCAAAAACACACCTGGAGAAAGAGGTCATTGACCGATTACGCAATCATTCTCCCTAGGGAGGCTATGCCCATATATGGACTCCTGTCACGACCTTTAGGGTCATCTCTACTGGGGATTTCAAAAACATCTTCCCATAATATAATTTGTCCTCTGAAGTTGATTCTGGTGTTTATAGCACTCTATCTATTAGCACTTTAGAAATATTTAAAAAAGCTTCTAAAGTACAATTTCGGGATTTTTTTTTGTAAATTACCGGAAATCTAAACCCACTGAAATTTTCCCTGAAGATTTCCACTGAAATTCTCAAAAATTCTATCATGTCTTAAAAAGCTATTTAAACTTACATCACCCATTCAAGAATCGACGAATTCATTTGAGGTATTCATCACTTTTTCTATCTTTATTTCAACCTGCACTGGAGTTAAAACCTTCAAACATCTAATAATAAACAGTAATAACGGCATATTACCTTTCGTTAATCAAACGAAAATCATAAGGAAGAGGAATCTAGAAGAGTCACTGTCCCATTCATCATTTAACCCCCTTGGGAGCGTTTTGAAATGAAACTATGAAATTTATACATAAAGGCGGTAAAAGTTGGGAGGTTAGGTTAGGTTAGACTAGATTAGTAACTTACAATAGGTTAAGTGGCGCACGCCACTATGAAATTTATACATAAAGCCGGTAAAAGTTGGGGTGGCGCGCGCCACTATGAAATTTATACATAAAGCCAGTAAAAGTTGGGAGGTTAGGTTAGGCTAGGTCAGGCTAGATTAGGTTAGGTTAGGTTAGGTTAAGTGGCGCGCGCCACTTAACCTAACCTAACCTAACCTCCCAACTTTTAATGGCTTTATGTATAAATTTCATAGTGGCGCGCGTCACCCCAGCTTTTACCGGCTTTATGTATAAATTTCATAGTGGCGTGCGCAACTTAACCTAACGTAAGTTACTAATCTAGTCTAACCTAAGTTAACCTAACCTCCCAACTTTTACCGGCTTTATGCATAAATTTCCTAGTGGGGCGCGCCACCCCAACTTTTACCGGCTTAAATATTTCTAAAGCACTAATAGATAGAGCACTACAAATATCAGAATCGACTTTAAAGGACAATTTATGTCATGGGAAGATGTTTTTAAAATCCCCCTTCCCCCAAACTCAAAATTTCCAAAATTTTACTTTAGAAGCTTTTTTAAATATTTCTAATGCGCTAAGACATAGAGCGCTACAAACATAAGAATCGACTTTACAGTACAATTTATGTCATGGGAAGATGTTTTTGAAATTCCCCTTCCCCCAAACTCAAAAATTTTCCAATATTTTACTTTAGAAGCTTTTTTAAATATTTCTAAAGCGATATGACATAGAGAGTGATGAAATATGTCTATTTCTGCTCGAAAACTCTCCCAAGGGGGTTAAATGATGAATGGGGAAGTGACTCTTCTAGATTCCTCTTCCTTATGATTTTCGTTTGATTAACGGAAGGTAATATGCCGTTATTACTGTTTATTACTAGATGTTTGAAGGTTTTAACTCCAGTGCAGGTTGAAATAAAGATAGAAAAAGTGATGAATACCTCAAATGAAGTCGTCGATTCTTCAATGGCTAATGTAAGTTTAAATAGCTTTTTAAGACATGATAGAATTTTTGAGAATTTCAGTGGAAATCTTCAGGGAAAACATCAGTGGGTTTAGATTTCCGGTAAATTTACAAAAAAAAATCCCGAAATTGTACTTTAGAAGCTTTTTTAAATGTCTCTAAAGCGCTAATAGATAGAGTGCTATAAACACCAGAATCAACTTCAGAGGACAAATTATATTATGGGAAGATGTTTTTGAAATCCCCCTTCCCCCCAAACTCAAAATTTTCCAAAATTTTACTTTAGAAGCTTTTTTAAATATTTCTAAAGCGCTAAGACATAGAGCGCTACAAACATCAGAATCGACTTTAGAGGACAATTTATGTCATGGGAAGATGTTTTTGAAATCCCCCTTCCCCAAACTCAAAATTTTGCAATATTTTACTTTAGAAGCTTTTTAAATATTTCTAAAGCGCTAATAGATAGAGTGCTATAAACACCAGAATCAACTTCAGAGGACAAATTATATTATGGGAAGATGTTTTTGAAATCCCCCTTCCCCCCAAACTCAAAATTTTCCAAAATTTTACTTTAGAAGCTTTTTTAAATATTTCTAAAGCGCTAAGACATAGAGCGCTACAAACATCAGAATCGACTTTAGAGGACAATTTATGTCATGGGAAGATGTTTTTGAAATCCCCCTTCCCCAAACTCAAAATTTTGCAATATTTTACTTTAGAAGCTTTTTAAATATTTCTAAAGCGCTAATAGATAGAGTGCTATAAACACCAGAATCAACTTCAGAGGACAAATTATATTATGGGAAGATGTTTTTGAAATCCCCCTTCCCCCCAAACTCAAAATTTTCCAAAATTTTACTTTAGAAGCTTTTTTAAATATTTCTAAAGCGCTAAGACATAGAGCGCTAGAAACATCAGAATCGACTTTAGAGGACAAATTATGTCAGGGGAAGATGTTTTTGAAATCCCCCTTCCCCCCAAACTCAAAATTTTCCCAAATTTTACTTTAGAAGCTTTTTTAAACATTTCTAAAGCGCTAAGACATAGAGCGCTACAAACATCAGAATCGACTTTAGAGGACAATTTATGACATGGGAAGATGTTTTTGAAATCCCCCTTCCCCCAAAACTCAAAATTTTCGAAAATTTTACTTTAGAAGCTTTTTTAAATATTTCTAAAGCGCTAAGACATAGAGCGCTAGAAACATCAGAATCGACTTTAGAGGACAAATTATGTCATGGGAAGATGTTTTTGAAATCCCCCTTCCCCCCAAACTAAAAATTTTCCAATATTTTACTATAGAAGCTTTTTTAAATATTTCAAAAGCGTTAATAGATAGAGTGCTATAAACACCAGAATCGACTTTAGAGGATAAATTATGTCATAGGAAGATTTTTTTGAAATCCCCCTTCCCCCTAAACTCAAAATTTTCCAAAATTTTACTTTAGAGGACAAATTATGTTATGGTAAGATGTTTTTGACTGTAAACTCTAGTTTTTGTAAGGAAATTATAGAACATACATTTCTCTGGGTCAAATGTGAACCTTTGGTAAGAAAAAAACCCAGCTTTGGAACGAAAACAAGCCATTTCCTTAAAAACTAAACTATAAAGCTTTTTGTACCGTAAAAACTAGTTTTTGTAAGAAAATTATAGAAAATACATGTCTCTGGGTCAAATTTGAACCTTTGGTTATGAAAAAGCCCAGCTTTGGAACGAAAATAAGCCATTTCCGTAAAAACTAAACTATAAAGCTTTTTTGACCGTAAACACTAGTTTTTGTAAGGAAATTATAGAAAATACATTTCTCTGGGTCAAATGTGAACCTTTGGTTAGAAAAAAGCCCAGCTTTGGAACGAAAATAAGCCATTTCCGTAAAAACTAAACTATAAAGCTTTTTTTACCGTAAACACTAGTTTTTGTAAGAAAATTATAGAAAATACATTTTTCTTGGTCAAATTTGAACCTTTGGTTATGAAAAAGCCCAGCTTTGGAACGAAAATATAACATTTCCGTAAAAACCAAACTATAAAGCTTTTTTGACCGTAAACACTAGTTTTTGTAAGGAAATTATAGAAAATACATTTCTCTCGGTCAAATGTGAACCTTTGGTTAGAAAAAAGCCCAGCTTCGGAACGAAAATAAGCCATTTCCGTAAAAACTAAACTATAAAGCTTTTTTTTACCGTAAACACTAGTTTTTGTAAGGAAATTATAGAATATACATTTCTCTGAGTCAAATGTGAACCTTTGGTTAGAAAAAAGCCCAGCTTTGGAACGAAAATAAGCCATTTCCGTAAAATCTAAACTATAAAGCTTTTTTTTACCGTAAACACTAGTTTTTGTAAGAAAATTATAGAAAATACATTTTTCTGGTTCAAATGTGAACCTTTGGATAGAAAAAACCAAGCTTTTGAACGAAAATAAGCCATTTCCGTAAAAACTAAACTATAAAGCTTTTTGGACCGTAAACACTAGTTTTTGTAAGAAAATTATAGAAAATACATTTCTCTGGGTCAAATGTGAATCTTTGGTTAGAAAAAAGCCAAGCTTTGGAACGAAAATAAGCCATTTCCATAAAAAATGAACTATAAGGCTATTCTGACCGTAAAAACTAGTTTTTGTATGAAAATTATAGAAAATACATTTCTCTGGATCAAATGTGAACCTTTGGTTATGAAAAAGCCCAGCTTTGGAACGAAAATTAGCCATTTCCGTAAAAAATGAACTATAGAGCTTTTTTGACTGTAAACACCAGTTTTTGTAAGAAAATTATAGAAAATACATTTCTCTGGGTCAAATGTGAACTCTTGGTTAGAAAAAACCCAGCTTTGGAAAGGAAAATAAGCCATTTCCGTAAAAAATGAACTATAAAGCTTTGTTTACTGTGAGCACTAGTTTTTTGTAAGAAAACCGTAAAAAATGAACTATAAAGCTTTTTTGACCGTAAACACCAGTTTTTGTAAGAAAATTATAGAAAATACATTTCTCTGGGTCAAATGTGAACCTTTGGTTAGAAAAAAGCCCAGCTTTGGAACGAAAATAAGCCATTTCCGTAAAAAATGAACTATAAAGCTTTTCTGACCACCTAACCTAAACTTGCTAGTTCGAACAGAAAAAGTGTTATCACTGACGAAAAATATTATTTCTAAGAGAAATTTTGATTATAGTGTTCTCAATCTTTTTAGGATGTATGGCTCGGGTGGGAGCTCTCAGTTGATGAGGAGGTTCTTCTCTGTACTACTACAGCCATTGATGCTTTTATGGATCCCTACATGTCCCAGTACAAATCCTATTGTCTGCCCTTGGACTTTCTTGGAAAAATTCAAAGTGCCAACAGTACCTTAATTATTGTTAATAGCAGTCCGTCGACTGTGCTGACGGGTCATTGGCTGTGCATCTTTCAAACAATGAAGACGATTGAATTTTTTGATCCTCTTGGTCTACCCTATACATTTTACACACCCCACATCAGCAACTATATTGAGAGCAGTGGGAAAACTATTAGTCAAAATCGGAAGAGAGTGCAGGATCTGACGACTAAAAGCTGTGGTTTCCATGCACTACTATGTTTTGTGTTCCGATGTCGCGGTTATACTTACAAGCAGTTTCTCCACATTTATGGTGACAATCCACGTCTGAACGACTTTCTAGTGGAAAATATCCTCTGAGACCTGTATAATATAAATTTTAGTGCCCTAAGAGTAAAGTGCTTAAAAAATGTTTGTGAATTTGTTTATTAATAAAATGTATATATACAACAATGTCTTTAAATCTTCACTTTAGATTTCTTCTTCTTCGGTGTATAGGCAACTGTCGTGAGCCACTAATGCCGGTAAATCATTTGGATTCACTGTATATTGATCTTGATTGACTGCAAAGTCAGGGTCACATTTTCTACAGTATAATGTAACTTCACTCTTGTCATGTCTCTTTGTATAGTCAATGATACTATTTGCATTCATATTATGAAATTCACGAGTTTCAATCTGTCTATTTGAAGCAATATCACATACAGTGTTTTTAAATGGTGAATCACATTCGGTAACTGCCAAATAAAAATCACTAGGTTTATAGTCATAATAGGCAGTGTCGTCACAACGATGACGTAGAAACCAAATTGTCTTGTTACCCCAACAGTTGAATCGTAGACCAGATTCTTCCTCCCAGAATAATTTAAATCCACGACGATACCAATCTTGTAGAAATAAACTAAAATCACGTTTGGGATTCTTTCCAATCATAGCGGGGTAAGTATTCTCCCACTGATCACATTTGTCATAGTGACAATTGGAGCACAGATGTCCTCTAGGATGAGAGTCACAAATCTCCTCAAGACATGAATTACATCCTTTAATTTGTACTGCATATCCTCTATGTAATTTACAAGGATTATAAAATTTACACTTTTCACTATAGTCATCAATAATTGTACAATTCTCACATTGAGTCCAACTGCCAAGAGTGTACATGCATAGTGGACATGTATAGGTTAGGTTAGGTCAAATGAAATGACATATGATTTCTACCGCAATGTTTGGTGCTCTTGTAGTATTGCTACCAACTCCGCTATCAACATCTAATAGGGTAAACATTCTACTCATCATTAGCACAAATATATCCAAATGAGTAAAGTCAAACTGTTCTCACTCCTTTGAATTCTATTCACAGACTAATAAAAACTATAGCAAAAATCCTTTCCTTATATTCTCTGCAATCCTCTCCCGCTAATATTTCCGGTCCTCTGATTGGCTTAGAAGGAGACAGGTGATCCTGTTTCCCGTTATCGGATCAATAAAATTCCCCCACCGATTATGTAATCAATTTCTCAGAAATCCATTTGTCCTAGTCGATTACGCAATCAATTTCTTGGAAATCCTCTCCCCACCGATTAGGCAATAAATTTCTCGGAAATTCACTTGTCCTAGTTGATTACGCAATCAAGTTCTCTGAAATCCCTTTCCCTCTCTTGTCCTAGATCAATATATCTCTTCCCCACCGTTAATGCGCATGTGCAAACTTCGCCCCGGAGACAATACACATGGAAACAGCAAATAAATTGACCTTGACATCATCCATTAGACTCGATCGATAATCTCTGAAAATACATCAAAGTGAGAAAAATCCTGTTTTTTCATTCTCAGTGGCAAAAACCATAAAAACATGCATAAATTATGTACTGTCAGCATTAGACTTAATTGTAGATGGCAGCAAGGTGTTCGTTCTGTAACTCACGAGGGGGTTCTACTTATATGCCCCCAGGGCATAACTTACAACTCTTGCCCTGAGGGCTGTGGAGGATTGTCATCCTCAAAGACCTAATTTCCAGAATTTTCAACCACGTTGAACAAAATGGCTATCTCAAGATTTTGATTGGATATGTTTGGGGAAAAGGTGGGCGTGTTAAGAGGGGTAGTTGCCCTCCAATCACTTTCGACTATTAAATAGGGCACTAGCCATTTGAATTTCCAATCGAGTGAGCCATGTTTGAAGTTTCTACGACAAAGCTTTCTATAAAAAGCTTATATGCCCCCAGGGCATAACTTACAACCCTTGCCCTGAGGCCTGCGGGGGAATGTCCTCCTCAAAAATTATAATTTCTATCTGGAAATCAACTACGTAGAACAAAATAGGTATATCAAAATTTTGTTTGGATGTGTTTGGGGAAATTGTGGGAGTGGAAGGGGTGTTCGTTGCCTTCCAATCACTATGGACCCTTAAAAAAGGCACTAGAACTCTCGATTTTCAATCGAATGAGCTCCCTTTGAATTTTTTACGACGACCCCTTCCATATGAAGTGCCTCTGGGGGGAAAAAAATAATAAAACATTGGAGCCGTATTGCCTTTACTATAGGCAACGCTATAGCGTTACCTCTGATTGTTCAGGTGGTGGACAAAAACTTCTTCTTTTGCCATGGCTTGTCTTTTGTCATTATGATATACATATCGCCGAACCTTTGTTTCTTTTAATTGTTCGGGTGGTGAGAAAAAGACTTCTTTTTTCTTCCAACGATTTATCCAGTCCATATTTTTGATTTTCAAAGACATTGTAGGTATTGATGACCTTATCCATGTCAAACTCCAAAATCAAATCATCGTCGCTATCATTTTCAATTTGTTTGCTTCGTTACACCTCGGCTTATCTTTCGTCATTATAAGATACATATCTCCGAACCTTTATTCTTTTTAACAAAGCTATGGTAGGCATTGATGACATCATCTATGTCAAAATCAAACCATCATCCCTATCATTTTCAATTTTGAGGCGTTTTGATTCTCGCTGTCCAGGATGATTTTCAGTTACTCGCTACTCTTCACTTTCATTTTTGACTCCCTCACTTGTTCGGTGTCGTATGTCTTTTAGCCATGTGTGTCTTTGCCCTTCATTTTCATTTTTAACACGCTCTAATTGTCGTTTTTGCATATCTTCTAACCCCCCGTGTCTTTGCTTTTCATTTTCATTTTTGATACGTTTTTGGATTTTGATTACTTCAGACAATTTAGTAATGACCTTAGCTTTAGCTGTCCGTATTGGTGTTGTCGCGATTGATGGTCCAGGTAGTCACATTTCGCATCTTATCACGTTTGATAGTTCAGGTGTTGATAGTTCATTTTTAGCATGATGCTAGTAGACTAATTAGCGAATGTTTTACAAATACATATATATGTATATATATATATATATATATATATATATATATATATATATATATATATATATATATATATATATATATATATATATATATATATATATATATATATATATATATATATATATATGTATTTGTAAAAC
Organism: Artemia sinica; assembly: GCA_027921565.1. Classification (NCBI taxonomy): domain Eukaryota; kingdom Metazoa; phylum Arthropoda; class Branchiopoda; order Anostraca; family Artemiidae; genus Artemia; species Artemia sinica. The sequence continues at coordinate 56,489,026 of CM051265.1, forward strand.
ATATGCTAATTAGTCTACATGCTAAAAATTAGCTCTTAACTATTAATCCTTATAATGAACTTCAACCTACCTGTTTTTCTTTAGTCCTTTAAATTGTCTTCTGTTACTTGAATAAATTACTAGAAAAATTTAAAGCTCCCCCTCCTTGTGCATCCCTGGATTGGTACGCAGATAGTGACCTTTGTTGATGGAGACCAAAACTCTAAACTCTAGTAACAAAGTTTATATATATATATATATATATATATATATATATATATATATATATATATATATATATATATATATATATATATATATATATAATATATATATATATATATATATATATATATATATATATATATATATATATATATATATATATATATATATATATATATATTGGTTTATTTCACAAGCACCTCCATTAAATTCAACATTTTCGAAAGCCCTAAACAGAGTGTCTAAGGCCCTGTCTACAGAAGTGGAATATTTCACATTGTTACTGAAGAGGATTTTTAAATTGAATCAGAGGTAGTTGAATATCGACTTGAGACTAATTCGGAAGGATATTATAATCTCTTGTGTCCTCTTAGAGTATCAAAAGAGATTGGGTTACAGGGAAGTGCCCCCCCCCCCCAAAAAAAAAAAAACAATGCAATCCTGCTAATTTTTTTTAGGGCTAGATAAAAAAAAAATTCACATTAAAAGGTAGTTTAGTGTATCTTTTTGAGGAAGGGAGGCTAAAGACCATTGATTGTATTTAGGCCCAAGATCTTTTCTGAGAGAACTTATGGATAAATACGGAGAGCAAGGATAATAGAAAATAATCCATTATAAGGCAAGGATAATAAGGTGTGGGGTGAAAAAATTCTTTCAAGGGACTTTAAGGGGGATGTTGGACATAAGACGCAAAGACATAATCCTATATATGAGGGAGGGGTCTGTTCCCCCTCAGCCCCTATCCCGTTGTTTGTTCCCGAGCTTGACTTTGTTCTCACTGCTTCGGGAAATAATGATCTAATGCAAGAAATAACACGCTAAAATGTTTAAACTTGCTTCCAAAAGCCTCTTGAACGCAAGCATTCATTTAGCTGTCTTTTCTTTAAACAGCAGCATTTTTATAATATATTTTTTTTAATGTTCTGAAAGGCAATCGGTGAATGAGAAACTTCTAAGCACCAACTAGGTGTGTTAGTTGTATTCTAAAATACTGTTTTGAAAAGAGTTACTGAAAAGCAACTCTTTATATCCCCATCTTGAAACTCCAAACAAAATTTCCGTCCTGCGGTTTTTATCTTGACCCCTAACCAATATACACTTGAAAAGGTCTTTCAAACAGTTCGTGGTAACGAACTGTAAGTAAGGAGCGATCCGGCTCAATGGTAACCGAAACTCTAAAAATGGAATTTTGATACCAATAGATACATCAAAAGAATCAGATTTTAATGCTGATTTCAAATATATAAGTTTCATCAAAAGGTAACACAAATATATGTCTTACCTATCAAAAGTTACGCGCCTGAGAAAATTTGGCTGATTTTAGAAAAAAGGGAAAAAGACCCCCTAAAAGTTATAGAACCTTAATGAAAATCACACCATCATATTCTGCGTATCAGAGAGCCCTACTGTAGAGGTTTCAAGCACCTATCTACAAAAGTGTGGAATTGTTTTTATTTTTTGCCAGAAGAAAGATCACGGATGCGTGTTTATTTATTTTTTTTTCCAGGGGTGATCGTATTGACCCAATGGTCCCAGAATATTTTGGGAGGGCTCACTGGAACGGAAATTAAAAGTTTTAGTGCCCTTTTTAGGTGAGTAAAAAAAATGGAGGGCAACTAGGCCCCCTCCCACACTCCATTTTTCCCCAAAGTCACCCGATCAAAATTTTGAGATAGCCATTTTGTTCAACATAGTCGAAAATATGATAACAATGTCTTTTAGGATGACTTAATCCCCCGAAGTCTCCGGGGGGAGGGCTGAAAGTTATGAACTTTACCCAATGTTAACATGTAGTATTGGTTATTGGGAAGTATACAGACGTTTTCAGGGGGATTTTTTCTGGTAGGTGGGGGAGGGGGTCTTTGGTTATATTCGAGGATCTTTCCGTGAAGGAAGTTTTCATGAGGGAAGGGACATTGCTGTGAATGGGGCGACGGATTTCCCAGCATTATTAAAGAAAAAGATCAGAAATTAAGTAAACAAAACAACAAGTTTTTCAACTGATTTCAACTGGTCAACTGATTGTGATTAAGAGGTCATTTTTGAATGAATTGGAAAAAAATTCGAACTTTAGCTTAAAGAGCGAGGTATTGACTAGGGGGCGAATCCCCTAATATACGTATTAAAAATCTATGAATATAGAAGTTCGTTACGTAAGTTAATTCGTAAGTTACGTATATTTATTACTAATCAAAACGTTCGTAAATAAAATTAAACAAGTTTTGAGAAAGCCATTTAACCAAATAAAAGTAAAATTAATATGCAAATTTTGTTTTAATTATTCATGTACGGTGAGCCAAAATCAAAACCTGCATTAATTCTAAAACGTTCAAAAATTAAATAAAAAAGCAAGTTTTTTTAAATGAAAGTAAGGAACGACGTTAAAACTTAAAACGAACAGAAATTATTCTATTTATGAAGGGGGCTGTCCCCTCCTCAACGCCTCGCTCTTTACGCTAAAGTTTGACTTTTTCACAACTCTTTTTTTAAACAATAAAAAAAGCTTTAGCGTAAAGAGCGAGGCGTTGAGGAGGGGACAGCCCCCTTCATAAACGGAACAATTTCTGTTCGTTTTAAGTTTTAACGTCGTTCCTTACTTTCAGTTAAAAAAAACTTGTTTCGTTTTTTAGTTAATTCAGTATAGGCCCGAATTTGACTTTTATAACTGAATATGATCAAATTGCAAGATCTACACAAATAAATATGTTGATCAAGAGCCTCTGTTCTACTCCGAAGGCTCTGAGTTATGCGTAGTAATAAAGACAGCACGGTGCCATAGATAGCTATCATGACTGTGTAATTGTCTACTTCCTCCATAAATTTCGGCACGAGAGAACAGACTTGGTGACGTACTACTACAAAGCGACAATTGCTGCATTTACAACCGGAACTGATCCTTAGTTGTAATCTGTTTTCTTCTTGCTTTATTTCTAATCTGATCTACTTTTCTCGTACCTCAAAAATCTAGAAACAGCATGGACATAAGGGAATGGGCAGACTGGACATTTGTACCTCTTACAAAATGATAAAAGTGTGGAGGTACTCACGTATTATCCAGAATACACTCGAGAAGTGAATTTAGACTAATCATAATGAAATATACCAAAATATGATGGAAATATAAGACTTTAGAAACAAAATTAAGGAAACTAAAAAAAGAATTATGGAAAGCAGGCAGCCCAGAATGCATTATATTAAATATCTAACCAAATCACCTCTATATATTGGATATTTAATTAAAATATACCTGTGTCGTAGTTTATTTCATGAAAGAATAAGATAATTATAACCGAATGCGAGAGAAAACTGGTTTACTCAGATCAAACACATAAAACTTCTTGAGTGTGTTCTGTATAATACATACTTACCAATGTGGAAAGTATTCTGACATTTGAAAGGAAAAATAACACTTTTCTGGTAAAAAGCTTTGTTTTCTGAAATTTTCACCTCCTAGAAACTTATACAAAACTTCCCCTCCCTCCAAGGCGAAACTTCTGCGGATTGTCATGAGTGGAAATGGAATATTTCAAAGCAAACAGTTATTTTCACAGACATGATCAAGAGAAGGGGGAGATCAAAATAGCAATAATATTGACAAGCAGGCATGGATGATGATGAATATACTAAATAAAACCGTGATATTGTTACTAGGTTAGAATATTGGAAGCTACAGTGATGACAGCGGTCAAATATGACTCTGAAGCATTGGCGCTCCAAAAAGCGGATGAAGATTTGCTAGATGTTTTCCAGAGAAATTGCCTACGGATTGTTCTTGGTACCCAGCTGACTGACCGTATTTCAAACAGTAGGCTCTACGAAAAATGTGCTTCAATACCGCTTTCTAGGGCTATAATGAAAGAAAGGTTGAGATGGCTAAGGCACGCTCTGTGTATGAAGGATGACAGATTGCCGAAGATTGTCCTTTTCGGCAAACCGCCTAGGGCTAAAGGGAAAGCAGGTCTTCCTCGTCTGGGGTAGGAGGATGTCATAAAGAAAGATTTAAAGGAAATAGGAACTTACTGGGAGGATGTAAAGAGGGAGGCTTTGAATAGATTGGGATGGAGCAGGAGCGTGCTCAGCTGTTTGGCCTCAGGCGGCTTGGTGCTGCAGTGAGTTTTTTAGTAGTAGTAGTAGTAGCTACTAACTTGTGTAATTTTCTTACAAATTATTTTTATGTTTCTATCCAACCAAGACTCGCTTTATCTCTTCCGTTAAACAGCCATTTTTCTTAAAAACGAAAACCATTCCTGTTGCTGATAACAAGCCTTGTCGTAACAAATAGTTGATTCTTCTTCTTACTAAGCAGTGGTTCTTCTTCTTCTTCTTACTTCTTCTTACTAAGCATTGGAAATCATGAAATCACCAATATTTATTGGTCCCTAGCCTTCACTAGCGAGACCGTTTGCTTTTTTTTGAAGCCCTAACCATTTCAATAATTTTAATAAGACTTTCCGAACATTATTTGATCAAATAATAATCTATAAGTCACCAGGGACACATGCAGGGATGGGGCCTCAGCCTCCCCAAAATGTAAATGTTTTGGAATTTCTGGGCACTCAAATTATCACATATTTTTCCTATTTCCCCCACCCCCTGAAAAAATGTATTATTGGCGCAAACCCGAAAACTTCTTTTATTATCCTGCCCCTCCCTCCCCCTCTTAAGAAAAATTAAGCGTACGTCCCTTGGTAAAAGGACTAACTTAATAGATTATTTTACTTTAGATTAAAGTTATGCAGGCTCGGTACGGTACTTTTGGAAATCAGCTTAATAACACTTGATACGAAGGAACTAAAGTGGATAATGTCGGCTTGGGAAACTTATACCCATTGGAAAGTATTTGAGATGGGTGACTTCTAAGCACTGTATATAATTATAATATTTATAGTATTATTTATTCTTTATATTAGTAGGGAGGCCATAACGACTCCCATGGGGCCCTACTGCTGCCATCTATAATTGAGTCTAACGCTGACAGGTTATAATTTATTCAAGGATTATTGATTGACTCTAACGGGTCAATGACACCTTTTTCAAGGTCAATTTATTTGTTGTTTCTAAGTGTATTGACTCCGGGACGAAGCTTGCACATGCAGAGAACATAAGGAAAGGATTTTTACTATAGTTTTTATTAGTGTGTGAATAGAATCCAAGGAGTGAGAACAGTTTGACTTTACTCATTAGGATATATTTGTAATAATGATGAGTGGAAAGTTTACACTATTAGAAGTTTATAGTGGAGTTGGTAGCAATGATAAAAGAGCACCAAACATTGCGGTGGAAATCACGAGAGGATCACGGCTTTGTTTGGAATGGGATGAAGTATATGCAAGATATGTGATATCCTTGAGCAAATTTAAATTGGAGGATCAATTATGCTTCGCTGCAAAAGTTGATATAGCGCATGTGAATAGACTTCAAAGTGCTTTAAGTGTATTAGTGAAGCATATCGAAGACAATAAGCTGTATCGCTAATTGTACATGTGTAGTATTATTTTTGTAATTATACAATAAAATTGTTTCGAAATCGAAAATGTTCCCTTTCTTTTTGTTAGATTGAGTAGAACGAATCATGGTCCGTCTAGAGTCAACAGTGAGAGTGTTAGGATTAAAAAATGAATAAATTTGAGAAAGAGAGAATTAGATCGAATCTTGTGTTTATGGAATAAAATTTGATTTTGGATGATAATTTTCTTGAGTTATCCCTTCAACGAAAGATATTCTCTCAGGGAACACTTGACAATATAATGAAAACTGATTCTCCCCCATCGGACTATTGTATGAAAATGTGGCGATGTGACTCAAATGCTTATACTCAATTTATTGATATATTAATTAGAACAAAGCAGAATAATATCGTGGATATACTTTTGAAAACATTGCCATAGATCCAATGTAGATGGCTCCACCATTCGAAAGAGGTGACGTCACAGAGTTACTCTTCTCACCATTCCTCCCTCTGAATTTATCGAACGAGGATCAGTTTCGTTTTAGCTGTGAGAGAGTTGACATCGGAAACCAGAAATGTTCTATACATATCCACTATGCATGTACACTCTTGACAGTTGGACATCATGTAAGAATTGTGCAATTGTTGATGACTATAATGAAAAGTGCAAATTATGTAATCCTTGTAAATTACATAGAGGCTATGCAGTACAAATTAAAGGATGTAATTCATGTCTTGAAGAGATTTTTTACTCTCACCCTAGAGGACATCTGTGTTCAAATTGTCACCATGAAAAATGTGATCAGTGGGAGAATACTTACCCCGGTATGATTGGAAAGAATCCGAAACGTGATTTTAGTTTATTTCTACGAGATCGGTATCGTTGTGGATTTAAATTATTCTGGGAGGAAGAATCTGGTCTGCGATTCAACTGTTGGGATAACAAGACAATTTGGTTTCTACGTCATCGTTGTGACGACACTGCCTATTATGACTATAAACCTTGTGATTTTGATTTGGCAGTTACCGAATGTGATTCACCATTTGAAAACACTGTATGTGATATTGCTTCAAATAGACAGATTGAAACTCGTGAATTTCATAATATGAATGCAAATAGTATTATTGACTATACAAAGAGATATGACAAGAGTGAGGTTACATTATACTGTAGAAAATGTGACCCTAACTTTGCAGCCAATCAAGATCAATATACAGTAAATCCAAATGATTTACCAGCATTAGTGGGTCACGACAGTTGACTATACACCGAAGAAAAAGAAATCTAAAGTGAAGAATAAAGACATTGTTGTATATACATTTTTTATTTATTAATAAACAAATTCACATACATTTTTTAAGCACTTTACTCGTAGGGCACTAAAATCAAGGTCTGAGAGGATATTTTCCACCATAAGGTCGTTCAGACGTAGATTGTCTACATAGATGTTGAGAAACGGCTTGTAAGTATAGCCGCGACATCGGAACACGAAATATAGTAGTGCATGGAAGCCACAGCTTTTAGTCGTCAGATCCTGCACTCTCTTCCGATTTTGAATAATAGCTTTCCCACTGCTCTCAATATAGTTGCTGATGTGTGGAGTATAGAATGTATAAAGTAGGCCAAGAGGATCAAAAAATTCAATCGTCTTCATTGTTTGAAAGATGCACAACCAATGACCTGTCTGCACAGTTGACGGACTGCTATTAACAATAATTAGGGTATTGTTGGCACTTTGAATTTTTCCAAGAAAATCCGAGGGCAGACAATAGGATCTGTATTTGGACATGTACGGGTCCATATTAAATACATTGATTATTTGACTGGTGTTCATGGTGCCAAGTCTAGTAGAACACTGCCTTCGGGGCTGATTTCCCAATAGGTTTCATATTGATTTAGCGAGATTAGTGCAATACTCTCAGCTAACGGGTCGGCAAATGTACACTCTAAACACATACTCCCCGTACGTATTATACTCATATCCTGGGTGCCAGACAAATCCAATAAAATGATACCATGTGTCTTAGCAAACATTTCTTCGGCTATACCATTTTCAAATAGTTGTGAATCATGATCTAGGGTTTGCATGGTCAACTCATACAATGTTCTATAGGATTTATCAAAGGATAGATTGTAGAGTGGGATTCCATTTACTTTGCAGACAAGAGATGAAAGCCCAAACATTTCAAATTTATGTGGGCATCCTGTCAACGATCCTATTGCACTAGCATTTTTTACAAATGCCAAGGCCAGTTTTGCCGGAATTTCGCCATTGATAAAGGATGAGTCGGTAAAGGTGCATGACCCCGTGGCAATATGACTTTGATTGGTGATTGTATGAGGAACAAGTAGTTTAATATTATTTCCACTGGCTCTCAGTTTTTCCACTGCCAAAGCAACAGAACTCATAACCTGCTGTTTACGTACATGTAGTATTGCCGAGGTGAGAGAAAGAGTTACATCAGGATTGGCAGCAAGTTCTTTTCTCAATATGAAATTGGATGGTGCAACCGTCAATTTTATATCCACTTTAATATTGGGTGGTAGCCATTGGGGTAAATTAAATATTTCATGATATATTTTTCCAACTAGATGTAATTCACTAGTTGTAGCATTTTTAAGTGCATCTGTACTATCAATATTAGTAATATATTAATATCCATTGGAGGTGCCTCTCAATTCCTTGTATGACTTGGGTGTCATCAGCATGAATTGCATATAGCTTGTATAATTTGAGAGATTGTTGCTTGTGCTCACCAGTGTGCCCTTGATGTAGACACTGATTTAACAATGTATTATCGTGTAGAATTGGCAATGTATTATCGGATTTCCGGACTTTCATTCGTAAATCAATAAATGTCGAAGACATGTCCATAAAGTAGTCTTTATTGGAATAAATTTGAAAGTGGATATTATCGGAGAGGGGTTGTTGTGGATAAAATTGTTCATAGTATCCATGTTTTTCACTCACATCCACATTTTCTGCATTGAATAGATTCACTGAGGCGGTGATTGAAGGTTGAGAATCCTTATGCGGTAGGTAGGACATCTTAGGAAAAGAAATCTAGTTTCGATCTAACAATTCTCTTCCTGGGGCTTCTTCTTCTACTGTTTACAGTGCGTGTCGGCTTTTTCCTTCTTTTCTTTGACAGGGGTGATGTCTTTCGTTTCTGACCTGAGTAGAGACTGATGAGTGATGCACTGTTTCTCGACCTTTTTAAACCTTTTCCATTTTGTTTTAATCTCTCACCAAGGGTTCGCGCACTGGAACTAAGATTTTCCGAAGCACTTTTTTTAAAATCCTTGCCAGAGCCCCAATCGTATAATGTAGAGGATGCAAAACCTGTCGCAGCTGGTACAATATATTTTCTAGCCAGAGGTAGTGCAGAGCGAAACAGCTTAGCAAACCAACTGCCAAGACCGTCGCCAGACATCGACGAGCGTCCTTTGTAATAGTCCATTCCATTACCCCGTTCTCTTGGGCCAAGAGTATTAACATAGCAGTCAATATCAGGACAAATGAATACCACTTTTCTATTAGACATCTTGTTGTTGAACGATGGGTCGAAAATGGCATGTAATCACAGCCATACCTTTTGATATTGCTAGGGGATCACCTAATTCAGTTCTTAATGTTAACTGACAGAGTTCCAAATAGGAAGTGTTTACGGGATTATACTGAAGATGCTTTATATTGTAGAGGTGAATATGTTCTTGATTGGTTTTACGTTAAAGTTTTTTATTGTTTAAAAAAATAAAGTTGTGAGAAAGAGTCTAACATTAGCGTGAAGAGCGAGGCGTTGAGGAGGGGACATCCCCTTTCACATATGGAATAATTTCTGTTCGTTTTAAGTTTTAATGTTGCTCCTTACTTTCAGTTAAAAAAAACTAGTTTTTTTTATTTAATTTACATATAAGAGCTTGAAACTTCTACAGTAGGGTTCTCTGGTACGCTGAGCCTGATGGTGTGATTTTTATTAAGATTCCTTTAATTTTATTGGGTGTTTTCCCCCTATTTCAAAAACCAGGCAAATTTTCTCAGGCTCGTAACATTTGGTGGGTAACACTAAACTTGATGAATCTTATATATTTGGAATCAGCATAATAAGCTGATTCTTATACGGTTTGTAGAGTTTCGGTTACTATTGAGCCGAGCTGCTCCTTACTTACAGTTCGGTACCACGAACTGTTTCATCTGCTACTTCGTAAACTGTCATTGTTACTATGCTGAAACTTGGTAGAGATCGATCATGTTTCAGCTGTAGGTGTAACTTAGTAAAGGTCGAATAAAGTTTCATAGTAACCGAAAGTTTAAAAACGCAAAGGACTTTGACAAAAAGTGCTAAGTAATACGAATTATTTTTAGGAGCTAATTTAAGAAGGGTAACTATTATTTGATTAATCTTAATAGCAATTGAATCATAATAACAAATTCTTTTCATTTTAAAATAAAGAACGACAATTAAACTTAAAACAAGCACAAATTTTCGGTATATAAGGAGGGCTTTCTTCTCCTCAACTCCCACCCTTTACGCTAAAGTTTGACTTTTTGTCCTTATTTTTTAAGAGAGACTTCTCAGACACAAAGACAGTCAAATTAGAATAGGCCATGCAATTTGTTTTAAACCACCATAAGACTTATGCGTAAAGACCGGTGAACTTGAAGAGGGGACAAACCCTTAATATATGGAATAATTTCTGTTCCGATTCAGTTTCAATGTCCGTTTTTACTTGAATATGATTTTTTTTTTTATTTAGTTCATGTTTGTTGTTTATAGCATGGCCATGGTTACCTTTAATGACTTGAACTTTGACTTTATTTAACATAATTAACTAAAAAAACAAGTTTTTTTTAACTGAAAGTAAGGAGCGATATCAAAACTTAAAACGAACAGAAATTATTCCGTATATAGAAGGGGCTGTCCCCTCCTCAACGTCTCGCTCTTTACGCTAAAGTTTTTTGTTGTTTTAAAAAATAAAGTTGTAAGACAGAGTCAAACTTTAGCGTAAAGAGCGAGGCGTTGAAGAGGGGACAGCCCCTTTCATATACGGAATAATTTCTGTTCGTTTTAAGTTTTAATGTCGCTCCTTACTTTCAGTTAAAAAAAACTTTTCTATTTTTTAGTTAATTTCTGAACGTTTTTGAATTAATGCAGCTTTGATTTTGGCTCATCGTGCATGAATAATTAAAACGAAATTTGCATATTAATTCTCCTTTTTTTGGCTAATTGGCTTTCTTGAAAATTTGTTCTGACGTAACTTACGAACTAACTTACGTAACGAATTTTTGTATTCGTATGTTTTTATTACGTATATTAGGGAGTTCGCTCCCTAGTCAATACCTCGCTCTTTACGCTAAAGTTCGAATTTTGTTTGAACCACAAACCCCTGAATCGCAAAGGCCGGCTAATTAGAATAGATAGCTCTTTTGAAAGTACTAAAAAAAAACCGTAGTGTAAAGAGTGAGGTATTGACTAGGGGGTGAACCCCCTCATATATGTAATAATTTCTGTTCGTTTTAAGTTTTAATGTTGCTTCTTACTTTCAGTTGAAAAAAAACTTGTTTTTTTAATTTAATTTTGATCGTTTTTTAAATAATGCTGGGAAATCTGGCTACCCCTTCATAGAAATGTTCCTTCCCCCAAGGAAATATCCTTCCCCGTAACCCCTACTTTGACCCCGACCCCCCGCTAGAAAAAAAAATTCCTCCTGAAAACGCCTGTATACTTCCCAATAACCAATACTATATGTAAACAATGGGCAAAGTTTTTAACTTGCAGGCCTTCTCCCGGGAACAGTGGGAGATTAAGTCATCCTCAAAGACATATTAATTACAGTTTCGACTAGGCTGAACAAAATGGCTATCTCAAAATTTTGATTGGGTGACTTCGGGTAAAAATTTAGCGTGGGAAGGGGCCAAGTTGCCCTCCAATTTTTTTGGTCACTTAAAAAGGGCACTAGAACTTTTAATTTCCGTTCAAATGAGCCCTCTAACGAAATTCTAGGATTACTGGATCGTTACGATCACACCTGGGAAAAAAAACAACAAACAAATAAACACGCATCCGTGATCTTTCTTCTGGCAAAAAAATACAAAATTCCACAGTTTTGCAGATAGGAGCTTGAAACTTCTATAGTAGGGTTCCCTGATACGCTGAATCTGATGTTGTAATCATTAAAGTTCTGTGAGTTTTAGGGGTTGTTTCCCCCTTTTTTCGAAAATAAGGCAAATTTTCCAGGCGCGTAACTTTTGATGGGTATAACTAAACTTGATGAAACTTATGTATTTAAAATCAGCATAAAAATCTGATTCTTTTGATTTATCTATTGGTACCAAAATTCCGTTTTTTAGAGTTTCTGTTACTTATGAGCCGGGTCGCTCCTTACTTACAGGTCGTTACCACGAACTGTTTAATAAACAAAATAAACTATTACAGATATAAATCTCTACGATAGGGAACGGACTATCGCCCTCTAAAACCCAACTCCTTGAGCGAAAATTTAAAAAGGGGGATTAAAATTAATTTATTTTCCCTCCCCCTAATCTCCTTCTTTATTTATATAACAGATCCTTGAGAGTTAAGAAATTTGGTAAGAAAAGCACGCTCTTTGAGGCTTCAAACACGCTCCCCCAACATGCAAAGAGATCCACCTGACCTCCAGCATATAATGGCTGGTGCGCAATTTTACAGCACTGGATTTAATTTTATCAAGCATATGAATAAATTTAGTGAAATGGAGCTTTAAAATAAATTCCAATGTTAATCGTTTATTTAATATGTAGGCTACTCGTGTAGCCTTAAGAAACGAATGTGCCACTTTTCCACGTCATTGCCTCGGAAACTGGAAAACTTAATGTACGGTTTTTCGATAATTAACCAATTGGCTATCATAAGTTTTGATAGCTATTTGGCAACCAAATTATAAATTCTTTACATTGTTGTAGATAGGGGCTTGACACCTTTAGAAATCCATTTAAAAACGCAAAGCTGTTTGGTTTATAGCTTTTTGTTTCTTCCAATTTTGGCTTTTGTTTTGTTTTTTTTTTTGTTTTGTTTTGTCCTGTATTTTCATTGGCCTTTTAAAACCAAATTTTTGTTTTTCTTTTTTTTTCTTGTTTTTTCTTTTTTATAGTTTCCATGGTGGGAAACCATCAACTGGAGGTTTACAAGCCCCTCTATTGCACAATCTCTGTCTTATCCCCCCCTTAGTAAGTGAAAACCAAATTTTTCAATTCATAGTTTCATTTTTATGAAAATAATCGAATTTTGTATGCGAAAATTATCAAAGATGTCTATAATAACATACCCCTTAAGTCTAGCTATGTGAAGCATTTGCGCTTTATGGGAAAGTTTAAGGGAGGTAGGAAGTAAAACCTTAAAAAAAAAAACAAGAAAAAAAACATATTGACTACTTTAGCTTCATCGCTTATATTAAGCAAGGATCTTCTCGCAAGATTTATTGTGTAGCCTACGTCTAAAAAACTGTAAAAACGAGCAAAAATTAATTTCAAAAGAACAAAGTTTTTCTTACGAAAGTATAAAGCGAAGTCTAGAAAGTAAAGAACGAAATAAAAATTGTCGCTTTCCAGATTCGGCAAGATATATCTACAAAACTAGCTCAAATAAACTGACTTGCGATGTTTTCACCATCTAGAATTCCAAAAACTAGCGCTTTACCAAAAATGAGCTTGCTTGAGTTTCATAGAGAATTACAATTATACACCGAAAGCTACTCATATGATGGCCGGTGTAAGACCACTGAGAGCCTTATAAATTAGTCTTTTATTTTCTACTTAATGAATTTACTGCTCGTAAATTCAGAAAATATTCCCTTTATTTTGGTTACTTTTTGTGTTTTCAGTAAAGCGCTAGTTTTTAAAATTTTACAGACATTGAAAAATATTACGAGTCAGTATTATATTAGTTCAGTATTAGTTTTGTAGGCATATCTTGTGTAATTTGCTAAGCCATACTGTTTGTTTTAAGTTCCAACTTCGTTCTTTACTTTCCTAAGAAAAAATTTGTTTTTCTAAAATTAACTTTCCTAAATTCAATACATCCATCTTCAGAATTGTGAAATTATGAATTATCCACACTCATACCCAACTATCAAACAGTTCGTGGTAACGAACTGTAAGTAAGGAGTGACCCGGCTCAATGGTAACCGAATTTCTAAAAATCGGAATTTTGATACCAATAGATACATCAAAAGAATCCGATTTTAATTCTGATTGCAAATATATAAGTTTCATCAAGTTTAATCTTACCTATCAAAAGTTACGCGCCTGAGAAAATTTGCCTGATTTTCGAAAAAAGGGGTTAAGACCCCCTAAAAGTTATAGAACCTTAATGAAAATCACACCATCATATTCAGCGTATCAGAGAACCCTACTGTAGAGGTTTCAAACTCCTATCTACAAAAATGTGGAATTTTCCATTTTTTGCCAGAAGAAAGATCACGGATGCGTGTTTATTTGTTTTTTTGTTTATTTGTTTTTTTTCTTTTTCTTTTCCCCAGGGGTGATCTTATCGACGCAGTGGTCCTAGAATATCGTGGGAGGACTCATTGGAACGGAAATTAAAAGTTCTAGTGCTCTTCTTAAGTGACCAAAAAATGGAGGGCAACTAGGCCCCCTCCAACGCTCATTTTTTCCCAAAGTCACCCGATCAAAATTTTGAGATAGCCATTTTGTTCAAGATGGTCGAAAATATTATAACTATGTCTTTTAGGATGACTTAATCCCTCGAAGCCCCCAGGGGGAGGGCTGAAAGTTATGAACTTTACCCAATGTTAACGTATAGTATTGGTTATTGGGAAGTATACAGACGTTTTCAGGGGGAATTTTTTCTGGTAGTGGGGGGTGGGGGTGGGTCGGGGGTTACATGGGAGGATCTTTTCATGAAGGAAGCTTTCATGGGGGAAGGGACATTGCTATGAAGGGGGCGCTGGATTTCCCATCATTATTTAAAAAAAATCAGAAATTAAACATAAAAAAACAAGTTTTTCAACTGAAAGTAAGGAGCAACATCAAAACTTAAAACGAACAAAATAATATTAGCTATATGATTGGGTTCACCTTCTAGTCAATGCCTCGCTTTTTAGGCCAAAGATTTTTTAGTACTTTCATAAGAGCTATTTATCCTAATTAACGGCCTTTGTGATTAAGGGGTCATTTTTAAAGAATTGGAACAAAATTCGAACTTTAGCTTAAAGAGCAAGGTATTTACTAGGGGGCAAACCCCCTAGTATACGTATTAAAAATATATGAATATAGAAGTTCGTTACGTAAGTTAATTCGTAAGTTACGTATATTTATTACTAATAAAAACGTTCGTAAATAAAATGCAACAAGTTTCGAGAAAGTCATTTAACCAAATAAAAGTAAAATTAATATGCAAATTTCGTTTTAATCATTCATGCACGGTGAGCCAAAATCAAAACCTGCATTAATTAAAAAACGTTCACAAATGAAATAAAAAAAAACAAGTTTATTTTAACTGAAAGTAAGGAATGACGTTAAAGCTTAAAACGAACAGAAATTATTCCGTATATGAAAGGGGATGTCCCCTCCTCAACGCCTCGCTGTTTACGCTAAAGTTTGACTTTCTCACAACTCAATTTTTTTAAACAATAAAATTTTGTTTTAATTGCAAATTTTTTAATTAACTTTAACGAAATTCACACCATCAGATTCAGCTTTTCAGCGAACATTATTAAAGAAACTTCAAACTCCTATCTGCAAAAATGTGGAATTTTGCATTTTTAATTAACTTTAACGAAAATTGCACCATCACATTCAGCTTATCAGAGAACCCTGTTAAAGAAGTTTCACGCTCCTATCTGCAAAAAGGTGGAAATTTGCATTTTTTGCTCGAAAAAAGATCACGATGCGTGCCCTCCAAAAAATGGAGGGCAACTAGGCCCCCTTCCACGCTCATTTTTTCTCAAAGTCACCCAATTAAAATTTTGAGATAGCCATTTTGTTCAGCATAGTCAAAAATCTAATAAATATGTCTTTTAGGATGACTTAATCCCCAACAGTTCCCAGGGGAAGGGCTGTAAGATATGAGCTTTGCCCATTGCTTACATATTGTATTGGTTATTGGGAAGTATACAGACTTTTTCAGGAAGGATTTTTTTTCTGGTGGGGGGGGGGGGCTGGAGGAGGGGGTTACTCGGGAGAATCTTTCCGTGGAGGATGTTTCTTTGGGGTAAGGGACATTTCTATGAAGGGTGCGCCGGATTTCCAAGCATTATTTAAAAAACGATCAGAAATTAAATTAAAAAAAACAAGTTTTTTCAACTGAAAGTAAGAAGCCACATTAGAACTTAAAACGAACAGAAATTATTACGTATATGAGGGGGTTCTGCCCCAAGTCAATACCTCGTTCTTTACGCTACAATTTTTTTTAGTGCTTTCAAAAGAGCTATTTATTCTAATTAAACGGCCTTTGTGATTCAGGGGTTTGTGATTTAAATTTTTTTTTAACTTTTAACGTAAAGAGCGTGGTATTGAATAAAGGGAGAGCCCCCTCATATACGTAATAACATATATGTAATAAAAAAAAACAAAAAACAAGCGTTACGTAAGTTAATTTGTAAATTACGTCAGAACCAAATTTAGAGACAGCCATTTAGCAAAAGAAGAGTACAATTATTATGCAAATTTTGTTTACTTATTCAATGACGGTGAGCCAAAATAAAAGCTGCATTAACTAAAAACGATCAGAAATTAAATAAAAAAAACAAGTTTTTTAAACTGAAAGTAAGGAGCGATATTAAAACTTAAAACGAACAGAAATTATTCTGTATATGAAAGGGGCTGTCCCCTCCTCAACGCCTCGCTCTTTACGCTAAATTTTAACTCTGTCTCACAACTTTATTTTTTAAAACAATAAAAAACTTTAGCGTAAAGAGCGAGGCGTTGAGGAGGGGACAACCTCTTTCATATGCGGAATAATTTCTGTTCGTTTTAAGTTTTAATGTCGCTCCTTACTTTCAGTTTAAAAACTAGTTTTTTTATTATTTAATTCTAGCAGAGTTCACCTCATTTTCTTATTTTAAACACGCCCTTAAATACAAATTAATATATAAATATATAAATAAATATATAAATAACATTAATTTTTGAATATTTTTTTATTAATGCAGGTTTTGATTTCGGCTCACTGTAAATGAATAATAAAAAAAAATGCATATTAATTTTACTTTTATCTGGTTAAATGGCTTTCTCGAAAGTTGTTTAATTCTATTTACGAAAGTTTTCATTAGCAATAAATATACGTAACTTACGAATTAACTTAAGTAACGAACTTCTATATCCATATTTTTTAATACGTATATTTAGGGGGTTCTCCCCCTAGTCAATACCTTGCTCTTTACGCTAAAGTTCGAATTTTACTCCAATTCTTTAAGAATGACAGATTAATCACAAAGACCGTTAAATAGAATAAATAGCTCTTATGAAAGTACTTAAAAAATCTTTGGCTTAAAGATCGATGTATTGACGGGGGGGCGAACCCAATCATATACTTAATAATTTCTGTTCGTTTTAAGTTTTGATGTTGCTTACTTTCAGATGAAAAACTTGTTTATTTTTTTATTTAATTTCTGATCATTTTTTAAATAATGCTGTGAAATCCGGCGCCCCCTTCATAGCAATATCCCTTCACCCATGGAAACTTATTCCATGGAAAGATCCTCCCACATAACTCACGTCCCCCCCACTACAAAAAAACCCTTGAAACGTCTGTATACTTTCCAATAACCAATACTATATGTAAACATTGGGTAAAGTCCATAACTTTCAGCTCTCTCCCTGGGACTTTGGGAGATTAAGTCATCCTAAAAGACATATTTACTATATTGTCGACCATTCTGAACAAAATAGCTATCTCGAAATTTTGATCGGGTGACTTTGGGAAAAAAATGAGCGTGGGAGGGGGCCTAGTTGCCCTCCATTTTTTTTGGTCACTTAAAAAGGACACTAGAACTTTTAATTTCCGTTTGAATGAGCCCTCCTACGATATTCTAGGACCACTGGGTCTATACGATCACCCCTGGGGAAAAAAAAGCAAACAAAAATCAAAAAACAAATAAACACGCATCCGTTATCTTTTTTCTGACAAAAAATACAAAATCCCCCATTTTTGCAGATAGGAGCTTAAAACCTCTACAGTAGGGTTCTCTGATACAATGAATCTGATGGTGTGATTTTCATTAAAGTTCTATTGTTTTAAGGGAGTCGTTCCCTCTTTTTTCGAAAATCGGCCAAATTTTCTCAGGCGCGTAACTTTTGATCGGTACGATTAAACTTGATGAAACTTATATATTTAAAATCAGCATTAAAATCTAATTCTTGTGATGCATCTATTGGTATCAAAATCCAGTTTTTTAGAGTTTCGGTTACTATTGAGCCGGATCGCCCCTTACTTACAGTTCGTTACCACGAACTGTTTGAAAAATGTGGAATTTTATTCTATTTTTGCTAGAAGACAAATCATGGATGCGTGTTTATTTGTTTTTTTTTTCCCATGGGTGATTGTGTCGAAGTAATGATGCTAGAAGATCGGGAGAGGTTGCATCCGAACGTAAATTAAAAGTTCTAATGCCCTTTTTAAGTAACCAAAAATATTGGAGGGCAACTGGGTTCCTCCCCCACCTATTTTTCCCCAAAATTATCTGATGAAACTTTTGAGAAAGCCATTTTGTTCAGTATAGTTGAAAGATCAAATAATTTTGTCTTTGGGTGTAAAATGACCCCCCAAAGTCCGTTTGGAGAGGCCTGTAAGTTATGAAATTTGCCCATTGTTTACGTATAGAATTGTTTTATTGTGAAGTATACAGAAATTTTTTTGGAGGGGGTTTACTTGAGGTGGATTTCTATTGGTAGAATCTTCCTTGGGGAGGTAAATGTCTGCGGGGGGGGGGGTGAATATTCCAGAGGAAATATTACACAAGGGGGATTTGACAGAATTACTATTCTAAATTCTTTTTAATGGTCTTATATTCTCTTTGCCAAATTTTTCTTGCGGAGATGATCCGGGGGCTATCAAGGGGATTTTTCTGCCTGTTTTGATTTCTGGGAAATGATTTCCATGGAAGAAGGCGTTTCTGGAGTGAAGGAACCCATTAGAGATTAAATTCTTATTCAAATGAAAGAATTCTAAGAATAATTGTTTAGGCTGAATCGTCCGCAAGCAATTTTACAGGGAGAGGGGATTCTCAGCGAGGATGGAACTGTCTGGTAGGAATTTGATGGGGGGGTGCACTTTACATTTGATGAAATTTCCATGGAGGTGTTTTCCGTGAGGGGGAGGGGTAGATTTCAAAGAGGATGAGCCAGATTTACCGGTAGTATTTTAAAAATGAACAAAAATTATTCCACATATGAAGGGTTGCCCTCTCCTTAATACATTGCTCTTTACGCTAAAGTTTCACTGTTTGTCCCAATTTTTTAAGAGTGTCTACTGAAACACTGGGGCCGTTTAATTGGAATAGGAAGTTTTTTTTAAAGTGCTAACAGTTTTAGCGTAAAGAGCAAGGTATTGAGGAGGGGGCAACTCTTCATATACGGAATAAATCTACCAAACATAATATGCAATTTTGTTTGAATTTCCAATGTACGGTTAGCCAAATTCAAACCTCTATTAGTTGAAAAATGTTCAGAAATTAAATATAAAACAACAAGTTTTTTTAAACTGAAAGTAAGGAGCGACATTAAAACTTAAAAAGAACAGAAATTATTTTCATGAAAGGGACTGACCCCTCCTCTACACTTCGCTCTTTGCCCCACAGTTTTTGTTGTTTTAAAAAGTAGAGTTGTGACAAAGAGTCGAAAATTAGCGTAAAGAGTGAGGCATTGAGGAGGCTAAGCCCCTTTCCGATACAGAATAGTTTCTGCTCGTTTGAAGTTTTAGTGTTGTTCCTTACTTTCAGTTAAAAAAAGCTTGTTATTTTTAATTTAATAACGCTTAAGAGAGGAAAGTTAGAGAAGCAACTAGAAATATTAGGGAAAGCCTTAGATTTGGTAGAAGATAGAAAGATTTTTATCGTATATTTTTGATTGCTAGATCCTAAGAGAATAAGAGGGAAACCGTAGAAGCAGAGAATGCATTGAAGTAGGAATTAAGGAAATCTAAAATAGAGGCTATAGATGAAATTACTGAGCACGGTATAATAGGGCAGTAAAGTCTTGGCATTTTAAGAAATGTAGGGGAAGTAGTTAATCCAGATTTTATCAATTAGTGATAAACGAGTATTAAGGAGAGATATGCAGGGCATTTAGAGAATAAATTAAATCTTGATAAAGCAATAAAAAATGAAATTGAAAATAATTAAATAATTATTTATAATTCAGGGATGAAAGAAAATTTATTTGTAAGCAGGGGTTAAAGACAGTTCTAAAAGGTTTAAAAATAGTGAGACTTCAGGTTGGCTACTGAAAGTATGGTAAATGAGATTTCAAATTTTGATCTCTACGAAGTTATAGATAAGACACTGAAAATTACGAGCATGATTATTGATAAAGGGTGAAAATCCTAGGGATTTTTTTTTTTACTTTGAATATACCCCTTCACAAAAAGAAGAATATGAGTGAATGCCCTAATTACAGAGGCATTAGCTTTGTCTAAGCAGAGAGCAAATTGCTTAGCATAATGGTACTTATCAAACAGTTCGTGGTAACGAACTGTTAACTGTAAGTAAGGAGCGACCCTGCTCAATGGTAGTAGGAACCTATCAGGAGGTCCTGATAGGACCTCCACACCTATATATGGACACCATATATGGGCATAGACCCCCACGAGAACATTTTCCGAGAAATTGATTACGTAATCGAAGGGGAGAGAATTTCCGAGAAATTGATTTGTTGGTGTTCGTCCAGGGGAATTGTCTCTGGGCGAAGTTTGCACATGCGCTTTCAAGGTCAATTGATTTGTTGGTGTTCGTCCAGGAGAATTGTCTCCGGGCGAAGTTTGCACATGCGCATTAACGGTGGGGAAGAGACATTTTGATCTTAGAGATGAAGAGATTAACGCGGAAAAGAGTTTCCTAGGAATTTCAAATGTGACACCGCAAGGATGCCGAAACAAAAGGAACACGCAGAAATTACGTTTAGGGATTATTTGGGCGAAACCACTTTGAGACATTTTAGAAGATGATTTGGGCGGAACAGTTCGAGACATTTTAGAAGATGATTTTAGAAGAGGATTTAGAAGAGGATTTGAGGATGAAACTCTGTGGTCGTTATAATACTCAAGTTCCGTTTGAACAATGTTGTGAGGTCCCCTACCCCCCTACCCTAACCCCAAATGGCCCCGACCCCCCTACCCCAACCCCAAAGGGCCCCAATCCCCAGAACCCCAATGGGCCCCATCCCCCCGGATCCCCAAAGGATCCCCGGCCCCCCGGCCCCCCAAAGGGCCCCCGCCCTCCTGGGCTCCAAAGGGCCCCCAAGTGCCCCCTGCCCCCCACCAACTTTTTACCCCTCATTCTTTTTAATACTTTTTAATTTGCGCATTTGAGACACAAAAGGACCCCATCACCCCAAGTTTTGGCTCCCCCTCCCACCATTAGTGTTTTGTTGTGGTTTACCTTGTCACAGTTACATTTTCTTGATTTTTTAAAGTTCATTTCAGATTTCTTTCGTTGAAATTCAAGAGTTGGAATATTTCAGTAGTGTTTTGTTGTGCTTTACCTTGTCATAGTTACATTCTCTTGATTTTTCAGAGTTCATTTTGAATTTCTTTCGTTGAAATGCAAGAGTTGGAATATTTCAGTAGTGTTTTGTTGTGGTTTACCTTGTCACAGTTACATTCTCTTGATTTTTCAAAGTTCATTTTGAATTTCTTTCATTGAAATGCAAGAGCTGGAATATTTCGGTAGTGTATTGTCGTGGTTTACCATGTCACAGTTACATTCTCTTGATTTTTCAAAGTTCATTTTGAATTTCTTTCGTTGAAATGCAAGAGTTGGAATATTTCAGTAGTGTTTTATCGTGGTTTACCTTGTCACAGTTACATTCTCTTGATTTTCAAAGTTCATTGTGGTATTCTTTCGTTGAAATGCAAGAGTTGGAATATTTCAGTAGTGTTTTCTTGTGCTTTACCTTGACACAGTTACATTTTCTTGATTTTTCAAAGTTCATTTTGGATTTCTTTCGTTGAAATGCAAGAGTTGGAATATTTCAGTAGTGTTTTGTTATGGTTTACCTTGTCACAGTTACATTCTCTTGATTTTTAAAAGTTCATTTTTGAATTTCTTTCGTTGAAATGCAAGTGCTGGAATATTTCAGAAGTGTTTTGTCGTGGTTTACCCTGTCACACTTACATTCACTTGATTTTCAAAGTTCATTTTGGATTTCTTTCGTTGAAATGCAAGAGTTGGAATATTTCAGTAGTGTTTTGTCGTGGTTTACCTTGTCACAGTTACATTCTCTTGATTTTTCAAAGTTCTTTTTGGATTTCTTTCATTTAAATGCAAGAGTTGGAATATTTCAGTAGTGTTTTGTCGTGGTTTACCTTGTCACAGTTACATTCTCTTGATTTTTCAAAGTTCATTTTGAATTTCTTTCATTGAAATGCAAGAGTTGGAATATTTCAGTAGTGTTTTGTCGTAGTTACCTTGTCACAGTTACATTCTCTTGATTTTTCAAAATTCATTTTGGATTTCTTTCATTGAAATGCAAGAGTTGGAATATTTCAGCAGTGTTTTGTTGTGATTTACCTTGTCACAGTTACATTCTCTTGATTTTTCAAAGTTCATTTTGAATTTCTTTCGTGAAATGCAAGAGTTGGAATATTTCAGTAGTGTTTTGTCGTGGTTTACTTTGACAGAGTTAAATTCTCTTGATTTTTTAAGCTTCATTTTGGATTTCTTTCATTGAAATGCAAGAGTTTAAATATTTCAGTCGTGTTTTGTCGTGGTTTACCTTGTCACAGTTACATTCTCTTGATTTTTCAAAGTTCATTTTGAATTTCTTTCGTTGAAATATGTTTTGTAATGCTTTACCTTGACACAGTTACATTTTCTTGATTTTTCAAAGTTCATTTTGGATTTTTTCGTTGAAATGCAAGAGTTGCAATATTTCAGTAGTGTATTGTCGTGGTTTACCTTGTCACAGTTACATTCTCTTGATTTTTCAGAGTTCATTTTGGATTTCTTTTGTTGAAATGCATGAGTTGGAATATTTCAGTAGTGTTTTGTTGTGCTTTACCTTGTCACAGTTACATTCTCTTAATTTTTCAAAGCTCATTTTGAATTTCTTTCGTTGAAATGCAAGAGTTGGAATATTTCAGTAGTGTTTTGTTGTGGTTTACCTTGTCACAGTTACATTCTCTTGATTTTTCAAAGATCATTTTGAATTTCTTTCGTTGAAATGCAAGAGTTGGAATATTTCACTAGTGTTAGGTCGTGGTTTACTTTGTCACAGTTACATTCTCTTGATTTTTCAAAGTTCATTTTGGATTTCTTTCGTTGAAATGCAAGAGTTGGAATATTTCAGTAGTGTTTTGTTGTGGTTTACCTTGTCACAGTTACATTCTCTTGATTTTTAAAAGTTCATTTTTGAATTTCTTTCGTTGAAATGCAAGTGCTGGAATATTTCAGAAGTGTTTTGTCGTGGTTTACCCTGTCACACTTACATTCACTTGATTTTCAAAGTTCATTTTGGATTTCTTTCGTTGAAATGCAAGAGTTGGAATATTTCAGTAGTGTTTTGTCGTGGTTTACCTTGTCACAGTTACATTCTCTTGATTTTTCAAAGTTCTTTTTGGATTTCTTTCATTTAAATGCAAGAGTTGGAATATTTCAGTAGTGTTTTGTCGTGGTTTACCTTGTCACAGTTACATTCTCTTGATTTTTCAAAGTTCATTTTGAATTTCTTTCATTGAAATGCAAGAGTTGGAATATTTCAGTAGTGTTTTGTCGTGGTTTACCTTGTCACAGTTACATTCTCTTGATTTTTCAAAGTTCATCTTGGATGTCTTTCGTTGAAATGCAAGAGTGGGAATATTTCACTAATGTTTTGTATCTGGGTTGGTTTTTTACAAGTCCAAGAATTTGTCTTTGTTGGTTTGAATGTCTAAAGTGCATGTCTTTATCTGTTTCTATGTCTGAATCTATTTGTTTAAATGTCTGGGTTGATGTTTGGTTAGGTTAGGTTAGCTAAGTTAGATTAGGTTAGCTAAGTTAGTTTAGGTTAGCTAGTAAACATTTCTCCATGTTTAAGTTAGGTTAGGTTAACTTATCACGAGCGCTCATGATAAGCTAACCTAACCTAACTAAAGCATGGTACAAAGTCGACATGGGGGGATTTTCCGGCGAGTATGGTTAGGTTAGGTTAGGCTAGATCAAGTTAGGTTAGGTTAGCCTACATACACGCGCGTAATTTTGGTTCTGACGTAATTTACAAATTAACTTACGTAACGAACTTCTATATTCGTATATTTTTCTTGTGGCAAATATTACGTTGCAGATATAGTTGCAGATTTTTGCAGATATGATCTTGAAACCTATGTAATAGGGTTTTCTGATACGCTGAATCTGACGGTGGGATTTTCATTAAAATTCTTTCATTTGTAGGGGATGTTTCCTCCCTCTTTAAAAAATCAGATAAATTTTCTCAGGCTCGTAGCCCTTGATGAGTAATACTAAACTTAATAAAATTTATATATTTAGGATCAGCATTATAAGCCCATTCTTTTGATACATTTATTGACATCAAAATTCCGTTTTTAAAAGTTTCGATTACTATTGAGCCGTATCGCTTGTTTTTTTTATTACGTATATGTTATTACGTATATGAGGGCGTTCTCCCCTTATTCAATACCACGCTCTTTACGTTAAAAGTTAAAACAAATTTTAATTCACAAACCCCTGAATCACAAAGGCCGTTTAATTAGAATAGATAGCTCTTTTGAAAGCACTAAAAAAAACTGTAGCGTAAAGAGCGAGGTATTGACTTGGGGGAGAACCCCCTCATATACGTAATAATTTCTGTTCGTTTTAAGTTCTAATGTTGCTTCTTACTTTCAGTTGAAAAAACTTGTTTTTTTTTTATTTAATTCCTGATCGTTTTTTAAATAATGATTGGAAATCCGGCGCACCCTTCATAGAAATGTCCCTTACCCCAAAGAAACATCCTCCACGGAAAGATTCTTCCGAGTAACCCCCTCCTCCAGGCCCCCCCCCCACCAGAAAAAATCTTTTATGAAAATGTCTGTATACTTCCCAATAACCAATACAATATGTAAGCAATGGGCAAAGTTCATATCTTGCAGCCCTTCTCCTGGGAACTGTGGGGGATTAAGTAATCCTAAAAGACATATTAATTATATTTTGACTATGCTGAACAAAATGGGCTATCTCAAAATTTTAATTGAGTGACTTTGAGAAAAAAATGAGTGTGGGAGGGGGCCTAGTTGCCCTCCATCTTTTGGAGGGCACGCATCGTGATCTTTCTTCGAGCAAAAAATGCAAATTTCCACCTTTTTGCATATAGGAGCGTGAAACTTCTTTAATAGGGTTCTCTGATAAGCTGAATCTGATGGTGTAATTTTCGTTAAAGTTAATTAAAAATGCAAAATTCCACATTTTTGCAGATAGGAGTTTGAAGCTTCTTTAATAATGTTCGTTGATAAGCTGAATCTGATGGTGAGAATTTCGTTAAAGTTAATTAAAAAAATTTGCAATTAAAACAAAATTTTATTGTTTAAAAAACTTGAGTTGTGAGAAAGTCAAACTTCAGCGTAAAGAGCGAGGCGTTGAGGAGGGGACATCCCCTTTCATATACGGAATAATTTCTGTTCGTTTTAAGTTTTAACGTCGTTCCTTACTTTCAGTTAAAAAACACTTGTTTTTCTAGTTAATACCTACCACAAAAATTCCCCCTGAAAACGTCTGTATACTTCCCAATAACCAATACTATATGTTAACATTGGTTAAAGTTCATAATTCTCAGCCCTCCCCCCTATTTTTTTGTTCGTTTTAAGTTTTGATGTTGCTCCTTACTTTCAGTTGAAAAACTTGTTTTTTATATTTAATTTCTGATTTCTTTTTTAAATAATGATGGGAAATCCGGTGCCCCCTTCATAGCAGTGTCCCTTCCCCCATGAAAACTTCCTTCATGAAAAGATCCTCCCATATAACCCCCGACCCACCCCTACCCCCCGCTACCAGAAAAATTCCCCCTGAAAACGTCTGTATACTTCCCAATAACCAATACTATATGTTAACATTGGGTAAAGTTCATAATTCTCAGCCCTCCCCCTGGGGGCTTCGAGGGATTAAGTCATCCTAAAAGACATAGTTATAATATTTTCGACCATGCTGAACAGAATGGCTATCTCAAAATTTTGATCGGGTGACTTTGGGAAAAAATGAGCGCGGGAGGGGGCCTAGTTGCCCTCCATTTTTTTGGTCACTTAAAAAGGGCACTAGAACTTTTAATTTCCGTTCCAATGAGCCCTCCCACGATATTTTAGGACTGTTGGGTCAATACGATCACCCCTGGGGAAAAGAAAAGAAAAGAAAAAAAAAAAAAAAAAAAAAAAATGAACACGCATCCGTGATCTTTCTTCAGGCAAAAAATGGAAAATTCCACATTTTTGTAGATAGGAGCTTAAAACCTGTACAGTAGGGTTCTCTGATACGCTGAATATGATGATGTGATTTTCATTAAGGTTCTATAACTTTTAGGGGGTCTTTCCTCCTGTTTTCGAAAATCAGCCAAATTTTCTCAGGCGCGTAACTTTTGATAGGTAAGATTAAAGTTGATGAAACTTATATATTTGAAATCAGAATTAAAATCTGATTCTTTTGATGCATCTATTGGTATGGAAATTTTTCGCAAAGGTTACTATTCTTTTTTTTCGCACTCAAGGCCGTAGCCAGGATTTTTGTTCGGCAGAGTTTTATCGAGGGTGGGGGGGGGGCGTTACAAAAAATATTTAAGACACATCAAAAATCTGTTTAATATGCATTTTGTAACATTTTTAGAAGTCACAAAAAATTTCGGGAGGGGGGTTCGACCCCCCCTCTAGATACAGCCTTGGGAACACTAGATAAGCACCTTAAACCAATTAATATTAAGCCCGAGAGCAGTAATGCTGTGGTTAAAGTAAGGTACAAGGCTAGCAGTTTGTTTCTTTTAAACAGTTCGTGGTAACGAACTGTAAGTAAGGAGAGACTCGGCTTTATAGTAACAGAAACTCTAAAAAACGTAATTTTAATATCAGTAGATACATCAAAAGGATCAGTTTATTATGCTGATTCCGAATATATAAGATTCATCAAGTTTAGTATTACTTATCTAAAGTTACGAGCCTGAGAAAATGTGCCTGATTTTTGTAATGGGGGGGCACCCCCTAAAGTTAAAGGAATTTTAATGAAAATCACACCATCAGATTCAGCGTACCAGAAAACGTTACTACTGTAGAAGTTTCAAGCTTCTATGTGCGAAAATGTGGAATTTCGCTATTTTTGCGAGAAGACAGATCACGGGTGCGTTTTTTTTTTTTTTTTTTTTTTTTTTTTTTTTTGCCAGGGATGATTGTATATTGTATCGAAATAATAGTCCTAGAAGATTGGGAGAGGATGCATTGGAACGGAAATTATAAGTTCCAGTGTCTTTTTTAAGTGACCAAAAATATTGGAGGGCAACTGGGCCCCCTCCCACGCCCATTTATTCCCAAAGTTATTTGATCAAAATCGGAGGGATATATTTCATAGAGAGTGAACAAGATTTACCGGCATTATTTGAAAAACAAACAGAAATTATTCCAAATATGGAGGGTTGCCCCCTCCTCAATATCTTGCCCTTTAAGCTAAACTTTGACTGTTTCTCCCAATTTTTTAACAACGTATACTGAAACACAGGGGCCCTTTAATTGGAATAGGAAGTTATTTTAAAGTGCTAACAGCTTTAACGTAAAGAGCAAGGTATTAAGGAGCGGGAAACCCTTCATATACGGAATAAATCTGCCAAAATTAATATTCAATTTTTGTTTTAATTTTTCATGTACGGTGAGCCAAATTTGGAAATGTATAAGCTGAAAAAACGTTCAGAAATTAAATTAAAAAAACAGTTTTTTTAACTGAAAGTAAGGAGCGGAATTAAAACTTAAAACGAACAGAAATTTTTCTCTATATGAAAGGGGCTGTCCCCTCCTCAATATTCCGCTCTTTACGCTAAAGATTGTTTTAAAAAGTAGAGTTGTGACAGAGTCAAACTTTAGGATTAAGAGTGATTCCTCGGCTACGCTATTTATCACATATGCAACTCCCTCCGGCAACAAAATCAAAGACTAAACGTAACACTGAAGGAGGAATCGGTAGCAGAGGAGTCAGAGTAGCAGTAGAAAAACACATATGTAAAAAGCCATGTTAAAACGTGTAGAACAAATTTAGAATGTTTTCACAAACAAAAAAATTCGTCCTCCTTTTTAACCCTTTTAAGATCAATTAAATCTTGATGATTACGTAGGTAAGTTAACAGGAGAATTGTCTTCAGAACAAAGTAAAGTTGTAGCATCATTCAAATTAATTGAGATTTTTGCATGACTTTAAAGTAGAAAAGCTAGAAAAAAAATAATCTGACATCTCCTTTGTACAAAACAAATTTTTTTAATGTCAGACATTTTTAGGGTTAAAATGTTACAGAAGATTCATAACAAAAGATTTTTTGTTGCACTATTTATAATATTTAGATGTTGTTCCATAAGCTTCATTTCTAGTCTTGAAGTTGGTGAAATATACAGTTTTCAGCGTTAACTTCTTCCACAAGTTGTAGTTTTTTTGCACCCTGGCAAATCTTTTTGTTTTTGAAAAATTCAGTTTTATGCAACTTGGCGAATAATTTTCCTTGTATAGCCTTAATTACTAATTGAAATTTTAGGAGGATAAAATATTTCTACTGCTAAATGATCTTTATTGTTTCCTCTGAAAATGACTATTTGATTAGCTGGCAGCGTTTTTTTTTTTTAATTCACAAAATTTCGGGACTTTCCACCCTCTATTACAAAAATTCAATATTATTTCCTGGAATTTAAAACTTCCAACAAAAATTTATAATTAGAATTCTAAGACGAATGAATATTTCTTATGATTTTTGGGTTTTGTTTTCTCCCCTTGAAGTCGAGATTTTCATTATTTAAGGCGAGTTTCAAGAATGCCGGTGTAAACAGACGGTTACCTCCGAAGAATGCGATCTCTTATCAGCACTTCAGTCAACACCAAACATTTCTTAAAATCGTCTTGAACATCGACCATTCTCTTCATAATACTGACAGTATATGACAGGAGTTTCGCCACAGCTTTAGTGACTAGGGGATTTTCTTACGAGAGGGATGTAGTGTCGTATTTCCAATTAAAATCGTAATCGTCTGATCAGATATTCAACAATAATGACAATCTTTACCATACTTTGACAATAAGTGTCATACTGATGAAATGTCTGTCTTTAATGGCCCACGTGCCACAGTCTGTGATGGTATCTTGAGTACACCAACACACTTTTGAAAGGTGTTTACTAAAATAAGCGTGTGCCAAATTCAAGAGTTTAATGAGACAGTCGTTAAGTATTCTTTCTTTGAATTGGCTTCAATTTTAAAAGTAGGTATTTGGGTAAATATATACCAAATCATATTATTGAGTTAGGTATAAAGTGAATACACCAATCGATGCCTTTTTTATGCTGATTACGAATATAATAATCATTTCTATCGGAAATGAATTTCACCCCCCCCCCCTATATATGCCAATTCAGGGTATATATTTCTACATTAGGGGGGGGGGTCAAATTTTGTTTCTGATTTAAATGGGAGGAAGTTTAAACTTTACCCCCACCCCCCTAATGTAGAAGTATACCCTGAATTGGCATATATAGGGGGGGGGGGCAAAATTCATTTCCGATAGAAATGATTATTATATTCGTAATCAACATAAAAAAAGGCATCGAATGGTGTATTCACTTTATTCCTAACTCAATAATATGATTTGGTATATATCTACCGGTATTTGTTTGCATATTTATTCGTTAGAGTTACAATTGACTAGATTTTGTTTAAGAACTAGGGCTTTGAAAATGGTTAGGCACTTACGTTTTATAACAACCACACTTTGTTCTTGCTCTGTAATGAAACCGGCAAGGCCGTACCCAAGATTCTTTTTTTTTTTTGGGGGGGGGGTCGTTCCAAGATTTTTTTCGGAGGAGGAGGGGTTTACGCAAAAAAAAACTCAAAAAACGCATACAAAATTCGTGTATATCCATTGTTGTTACATTTTTACGAGTCAAACAAACATTTCAGGAGGGAGGGTCAAACCCCATAACCCCCTCCCCCTGAATACTGCCTAGGAAACCAGTTTTCTGTGTCTATTCGGAGATGATCAGCTTAGCATGAGCAAGGTAAGCGGTATCTCTGCAGGTATATTGAAATTAAGTATTTCAAACAGTTCATGGTAACGAACTGTAAGTAAGGAGCGACCCGGCTCAATGGTAACCGAAACTGTAGAAAACGAAATTTTGATACCAATAGATACATCAAAAGAATCAGATTATAATGCTGATTTCAAATATGTAAGTTTCATCAAGTTTAGTCCTACCTATCAGAAGTTACGCGCCTGAGAAAATTTGGCTGATTTTCGAAAAAAGGGGGAAAGACCCCCTAAAAGTTATAGAATCTTTGTTTTTTTTTCCAGGGGTGATCGTATCGACCCAGTGGTCCTAGAATATCGTGGGAGGGCTCATTTGAACGGAAATTGAAAGTTCTAGTGCCCGTCTTAAGTGACCGAAAAAATTGAGGGCAACTAGGCCCCCTCCCACGCTCATTTTTTTCCCAAAGTCAGCCGATCAAAATTTTGAGATAGCCATTTTGTTCAGCATGGTCGAAAATATGATAATTATGTCTTTTAGGATGATTTAATCCCCCGAAGTCCCCGGGGGGAGGGCTGAAAGTTATGAACTTTACCCAATGTTAACATATAGCCTAGTATTGGTTATTGGGAAGTATACAAACGTTTTCAGAGGGTATTTTTTCTGGTAGTGGGGGGGGAGGTCGGGGTTATGCGGGAAGATCTTACCACGAAGGAAGTTTTCATGGGAGAAGGGACATTGCTATGAAGGGGGCGCCGGATTTACCAGCATTATTTAAATAAAGATCAGAAATTATATATATAAAAAAACAAGTTTTTTAACTGAAAGTAGGGAGCAACATCAAAACTTAAAACGACAGAAAACATTACGTATATGATTGGGTTCATCCCCTAGTCAATACCTCGCTCTTTAAGCCAAAGATTATTTAGTACTTTCATAAGAGCTATTTATTCTAATTAACGGTATTTGTGATTAAGAGGTCATTTTTAAAGAATCTGAACAAAATTTTAACTTTAGCTTAAAGAGCAAGGTATTGACTAGGGGGCGAACCCTCTAATATACGTATTAAAAATATAAGACTATAGAGGTTCGTTATGTAAGTTACTTCGTAAGTTACGTATACTTATTACTAATAAAAACGTTCGTAAATAAAATTAAACAGGTTTCGAGAAAGCCATTTAACCAAATAAAAGTAAAATTAATATTCAATTTTTTTTTAATTATTCATGTACGGTGAGCCAAAATCCAAACCTGCATTAATTCAAAAACGTTCAAAAATTAAATAAAAAAACAAGTTTTTTTTAACTGAAAGTAAGGAACGACGTTAAAACTTAAAACGAACAGAAATTATTGCGTATATGAAAGGGGCTGTCCCCTCCTCAACGCCTCGCTCTTTACGCTAAAGTTTGACTTTCTCACAACTCTATTTTTTTAAACAATGAAAAACTTTGGCGTAAAGAGCGAGACGTTGAGGAGTGGACAGCCCCTTTCATATACGGAATAATTTCTGTTCGTTTTAAGTTTTAACGTCGTTCCTTACTTTCAGTTAAAAAAAAACTTGTCTTTTTTTATTTAATAATATATAAAGGTGGTTAGACTAAATATTTAATATAATGCGTTCTGGGCAGCCTGCTTTCCATAATTGTCTGTCGTAGTTTCAATAATTTTGTTACTAAAGTATTACATTTTTATCATATTTTGGTATATTTCATTATTGGGTACTGGTTAAGAAAGCGGTAAACACGCGATAAGTGAAGTTTCGTTAATGCTAATGAAATAAAACAAAATAGGATGAAAATATAATAGTTTGGAAACAAATTTTGGCTATATATTTGCACATTAGGGGGGAGTGTGGGGGTGAAGCATAGCATATATTAATACGTGACGTATCCTAACCCAACCTAGGTACCTTCCCCCCCCCCCTAAAGCGAAAAAAACAATAGTTTAAATATTGAAAAACGCAGTAACAAACCACGGTTTCCAATCTAATTGTTTATTGAAAAAAAACCCGTTTGACTAGTTTCTTAAGCATCTTCCCTATATATAGTCTATGGCGTGTTTACCGCTTTTCAAACAGTTCGTGGTAACGAACTGTAAGTAAGGAGCGACCCGGCTCAATGGTAACCGAAACTCTAGAAAACGGGTTTTTGATACCAATAGAAACATCGAAAGAATCAGATTTCAATGCTGATTTCAAATATATAACTTTCATCAAGTTTAGTGCTACCCATCAAAAGTTACGCGCCTGAGAAAATTTGGCTGAAATTCAAAAATTGGGGGAAAGACCCCCTAAAAGTTATAGAACCTTAATGAAAATCGCACCATCATATTCAGCGTATCAGAGAACCCTACTATAGAGGTTTCAAGCTCCTATCTACAAAAATGTGGAATTTTCCATTTTTTGCCTGAAGAAAGATCACGGATGCGTGTTTATTTGTTTTTTTGTTTGTTTTTTTTCCCCAGGGGTGATCGTATTGACCCAGTGGTCCTAGAATATCATGGGAGGGCTCATTGGAATGGAAATTAAAAGTTCTAGTGCCCTTTTTAAGTGACCAAAAAATGGAGGGCAACTAGGCCCCCTCCCACGCTCATTTTTTCCCAAAGTCATCCGATCAAAATTTTGAGATAGCCATTTTGCTCAGCATGGTCGAAAATATGATAAATATGTCTTTTAGGATGACTTAATCCCCCGAATCCCCGGGGGGAGGGCTAAAAGTTATGAACTTTACCCAATGTTAACATATAGTATTGGTTATTGGGAAGTATACAGACGTTTTCAGGAGGGTTTTTTTCTGGTAGTTAGGGGGGGGGTCGGGGGTTATGTTGGAGGATCTGTCCATGAAGGAAGTTTTCATGGGGGAAGGAAAATTGCCATGAAGGGGGCGCCGGACTTGCCAGCATTATTTATTGGTTATTGGGAAGTATACAGACATTTTCAGGAAGGATTTTTTTTCTGGAGGATGGGGCTGGAGGAGGGGGTTACTCGGGAGAATCTTTCCGTGGAGGTAGTTTCTTTGGCGTAGGGGACATTTCTATGAAGGGGGCGCCGGATTTCCAAGCATTATTTAAAAAACGATCAGAAATTAAATTAAAAAAAACAAGTTTTTTTCAACTGAAAATAAGAAGCAACATTAGAACTTAAAACGAACAGAAATTATAACTTATATGAGGGGGTTCTCCCCCAAGTCAATACCTCGCTCTTTACGCTACAGTTTTTTTTAGTGCTTTCAAAAGAGCTATCTATTCTAACTAAACGGCCTTTGTGATTCAGGGGTTTGTGAATTAAATTTGTTTTTAACTTTTAACGTAAAGAGCGAGGTATTGACTAAGGGGAGAACCCCCTCATATACGTAATAAAAAAAAACAATAAAAAAAAGCGATACGGCTCAATAGTGATCGAAACTTTTAAAAACGGAATTTTGATGTCAATAAATGTATCAAAAGAATGGGTTTATAATGCTGATTCTAAATATATAAATTTTATTAAGTTTAGTATTACTCATCAAAGGCTACGAGCCTGAGAAAATTTACCCGATTTTTTAAAGAGGGGGGAAACATCCCCTACAAGTGAAAGATTTTAATGAAAATCACACCGTCAGATTCAGCGTATCAGAAAACCCTATTACATAGGTTTCAAGCTCATATCTGCAAAAATCTGCAACTTTGTATTTTTTGCTTGAAGAAAAATATACGAATATAGAAGTTAGTTACGTAAGTTAATTTGTAAATTACGTCATAACCAAATTTAGAGACATCCATTTAGCAAAAGAAAAGTAAAATTTTTATGCAAATTTTGTTTACTTATTCAATGACGGTGAGCCAAAATAAAAGTTGCATTAACTAAAAAACGATCAGAAATTACATAAAAAAAACAAGTTTTAAAAACTGAAAGTAAGGAGCGACATTAAAACTTAAAACGAACAGAAATTATTCCGTATATGAAAGGGGCTGTCCCCTCCTCAACGCCTCGCTCTTTACGCTAAAGTTTGACTTTGTCTCATAACTTTATTTTTTAAAACAATAAAAAACTTTAGCGTAAAGAGCGAAGCGTTTCGAACAGAAATTATATATAATTGAAAAAGATATATGCATTAAGTTATGCTAAAACTTAAAACATTAAAACTTAAAACGAACAGAAATTATTCCGTATATGAAAGGGGCTGTCCCCTCCTCAACGCCTCGCTCTTTACGCTAAAGTTTGACTCTGTCTCACAACTTTATTTTTTAAAACAATAAAATACTTTAGCGTAAAGAGCGAGGCGTTGAGGAGGGGACAGCCCCTTTCATATACGGAATAACTTCTGTTCGTTTTAAGTTTTAATGTTTTAAGTTTTAGCGTAACTTAATGCATATATCTTTTTCAATTATATATAATTTCTGTTCGAAACGCTTCGCTCTTTACGCTAAAGTTTTTTATTGTTTTAAAAAATAAAGTTATGAGACAAAGTCAAACTTTAGCGTAAAGAGCGAGGCGTTGAGGAGGGGACAGTCCCTTTCATATATGGAATAATTTCTGTTCGTTTTAAGTTTTAATGTCGCTCCTTACTTTCAGTTTTAAAAACTTGTTTTTTTTATTTAATCTTAACCAGAACCGATTATTGTTACCTGAAGTCTAAATCACTAAGGAATGAATAGAGATGAAGAGGTGATTTTATTTGTCATTCTTGATTAGATCGATGATTAGACGGTACTTATGCTTTATATATAACACATGAAAGAATTCAGGTTTGGTTAATGCCAATGAAATAATATAAAATAGGATGAAAATATAATAATTTAGAAACCAATTTTGGCTATATATTTGCACATTAGTGGGAATGGGGGGTAAAGCATAGCGTATATTAAGTACGTAACCTAATCTAGGTACCTTTCCCCCCCCCCCCCCCCTAAATTCCAAAAAACAATAGTTTAAATATTCTAAACGCAGTGACAAACCGCGGTTTCCAATCTAATTGTTTATTGAAAAAAAAGTTTGACTAGTTTCTTAAGCCTCTTCCCTATATATAATATATGGCACATATATATATACGTATTTGCACATTAGGAGGAGCGGGGGTGTAAAGCATAGCGTATATTAAATGCGTAACCTAACCTAACCTAGGTACCTTCCCCCTAACCCCCCCCCCCCCCCCCAAAAAAAAAAAGAAAAAGAAAAAACAGTTTAAATATTGTAAACGCAGTAAGACATTACGCTTTGCAATCCATTATCGCTTGCAAATATCCATTTCATGGTTTTCCATTTGTATTTCCTTGTACAGTCTATAGCGCTGTGTTATCAAACAGTTCGTGGTAACGAACTGTGAGTAAGGAGCGACCCGGCTCAAAAGTAACCGAAACTCTAAACAACAGAATTTTGATACCAATAGATACATCAAAAGAATTAGATCTTAAAGTTGATTTGAAATATATTTGTTTCATCAAGTTTAGTTATAACCATCAAAAGTTAGGCGCCTGAAAAAATTTCCCTGATTTTCGAAAAAAGGGGGAAACATCCCCAAAAGGTATAGAACCATGATGAAAATCGCACCATCAGATTCAGCGTATAAGAGAACCCTACTGTAGAGGTTTCAAGCTCCTATCTGCAAAAATGTGGAATTTTGTATTTTTTGCCAGATGAAAGATCACGGATGCGTGTTTATTTGTTGTTGTTTTTTTTTCCAGGGGGATTATATCGACCCAGTGATCCTAGAATATTGTGGAAGGGCTTATTTGAAGGGAAATTAACAGTTCTAGTGTCCTTTTTAGGTGACCAAAAAATGGAGGGCAACTAGGCCCCCTCCCATGCTCATTGTTTTCCCAAAGTCACCTGATCAAAATTTTGAGATAGCTATTTTGTTAAGCATGGTCCAAAAATATAATAAACACGTCTTTTATGATGACTCAAACCCCCAAAGTTTCCGGGGGGAGGGCTGACAGTTACGATCTTTACCCAATGTTTTCATATAGTATTGGTTATTGGGAAGTATACAGACGTTTTCAAGGGGGAGGGGGTTCTGGTAGTGGGAGGAGGGTGGGTCGGGGGTTATGTGGGAGGATCTTTTCATGGAGAAAGTTTTCATGGGAGAAGGGACATTGCTATGAAGGGGGTGCCTGATTTCCCAGCATTATTTAAAAAAACGATCAGAAATTAAATAAAATAAAACAACAAGTTTTTTAACTGAAAGTAGGGAGCAACATCAAAACTTAAAACGAACAGAAATTATTACGTTTATGATTCGGTTAACCCCCTTGTAAATACCTTACTCTTTAAGCCAAAGATTTGTTAGTACTCTCATAAGAGCTATTTATTCTAATTAACGGCCTTTGTGATTAAGGGGTCATTTTTAAAGAATTGGAACAAAATTCAAAATTTAGCGTAAAGAGCGAGGTATTGACTAAGGGGCGAACCCCCTAATATACGTTTTAAAAATATAAAAATATAGAAGTTCATTACGTAAGTTAATTCGTAAGTTACGTATATTTATTACTAATAAAAACATTCGTAAAAAAAAATTAAACAACTTTCGAGAAAGCCATTTAACAAAATAAAAGTAAAATTAATATGCACATTTTGTTTTAGTTATTCAAGTACGGTGAGCCAAAATTAAAACCTCCATTAATCCAAAAAGTTCAGAAATTAAATGAAAAAAAAAAGTTTTTTTTAGTTGCAAGTAAGGAGCGACATTAAAACTTAAAATGAACAGAAATTATTCTGTATATGAAAGGGGCTGTCCCCTCCTCAACGCCTCACTGTTTACGCTAAAGTTAGACTCTTTCTCACAACTCAATTTTTTAAAACAATAAAAACTTTAGCGTAAAGAGCGAGGCACTGAGGACGGGACAGCCCCTTTCATATATGGGATAATTTCTGTTCGTTTTAAGTGTTAATGTCGCTCCTTACTTTCAGTTAAAAAAACTTGTTTTTTTTTATTTGACTATATACAAAGCATGAGAACCGATTGGACTAACCTAAACAACATTATCAATAAAAAAAATGGGCTGCAGTGAAGACATATCTTGACAAAAAAATTTGATTTCAAACAAAATGTTTTGCTCGAATTCAGACAAGTCAAAAAAAAATCCAATTTTTCTGTTGGAAATGTGACTTGCTCATTGAATTCGAACAAGTCACAAAAAAATTAAATTTTTCTGTTGGAATTGTGACTTTCTAATTGAATTCCAACAAATTATTGAAATTATTAAGATTTATGTACTTTTTAGTAGAAAAAAAAATAATTTTCAGCGTAAATAGGTTATATTAGTCAACACGGTTTGAACCTAAACATTAGTTTAAAGTTTCTTGAATATCATTTTAAATTTGACTATAGGACCATTGAAAGCAATGTGTACAGTATAAATTTAATTCAAATATTCGAATTATAGCAGAAAAAGCGGGATGCTAATTGAATTTTGAGCATAAGAAGATAATATAAAAAGAGGAAATATATTTTTACTTTGAATAAGTCGAGCTTACTTGTCTGCAAAATGAACACACAGAAATTTATGTACAAAAATTATCTTTTAACTTTTGCAATCGCTTTTTTTAAATACATTTTTGGGGAGTTTCTGTAGGTAGAAAATTTCTTAAGATGCTACCATAATTTTAGCAGTACTAACGGTGAAAATATATTGCTTTCTGAATTCAATTTTATATAATTAATAACGAACTTATGTGGGAACATCTTTTTTTGCGATGAATGTCATTTTTGTAATGAGACCAAAAAGGGTTTAAAAAAATTCTTCCCTGGATTTGCCATGAATTTGCTGCATACGCTGAATAACCAAGTAAGCAAATATATCAAAGGAAAGAAGACGCCTGCACTGTAAAAAAAATTGTTTGAGATTCAACAAAGTTGTTTGTAATGTTTATCAACAACATAATTTGAATTTCAACAGCTGAATTTGAATGTTGGAGACCATTTTGGAATTCCATGATCATTGTTGAATTTCCGATTTGTTGAGAAACAAAAATATTGAATTCCCATACCCGAATTGAATTTTCAATTTGTTGAAAAAACAACATACAGTCTAATATCTAAACAACAAACAGTCTAATATCTAGTTCCCATCATTCAGTTTCCCTTTCTTCTTTCTGAAGTTTCAATAAATACAACAAAAAAAAACAACAAAAAACTCATTTATTTTACAAGAACAGAAATTTACAACAAAAAATTTCTCCCAGATAATATGACACCTCCTAATGGCTGCATTTTTTCATGGTGAAAATCAGGTGTTCAATGGCGTAGTAGCATGCCGACCGAAGAAACTTGAGTAAGAAATATCTTCAGATCAGGAAAACAGTCACACACGGACCTGAAATGAAGATGAAATCAAATCGAGGCACAGATAAAAGAAAGACTTCCCCCTTTTTTCTACCTCCAGAGTTGAACGGTTGCAATAATAATGCCACGAATCCTGTCTTTTCTGAATACCTTTGACTTACTCATCAGATCTCATTAAAACCAAGATTCGAGTTTTTGTTGTATGAAATTTTTTGTTGTAATTTTCTGTTCTTGTAAAATAAATTAAATTTTTTTGTTTTTTTTTGGTATTTATTGATGCTTTAGAAAGAAGAAAGGGAAACCGAGTGATGGGAACAAGATATTAGAGTGTAGACCTAGGAAATTGAACAACGCTAGTGATGGAAATCCAATAAAATAACGAAAAATTCAGCAAACAAGATAGAAATACAATAAGGATCTTAGAATCCAACATCTTGTCTTGTCAACAAATTGAAAATACAATTCGGGTATGGGAATTCAACATTTTTGTTTCTCAACAAATTGGAAATTCAATAGTGATCATGGAATTCCAAAATGGTCTCCAATATTCAAATTCAGCCGTTGAAATTCCAGTTTTGTTGTTGATAAAGATTACAAACAATTTTTTTTGAATCTCAAACAATTTTTTTTACAGTGTACAATGTGGGGGAAAGCCAAAATCCTTTTTTTGGAGTTGAAAGAAGTATAGAAGAATAAGAAGATAAGCCTTATAACTAATATTAATTTACTATATTCGGTATTATCTTCCTCACCTTCTCAAAATTATCAAGCATCAGAACTACATTCAAAAACCAATGCTTGCACTATCCCTATATTTGCAGGGAAATCCCCAAAATTCTCCGACTTTCTCCAAAAGAACTGGAGCATAGTTCTGATACTCAGCAGTTTCCAAAAGTTAAGAATGACATATTAGATATTCTCACATCCTGGATTGCGGGGAGGGGTGTAAGATTTAGAAAACTGCAAAAAGAGGAAATTCCATGAAACGCGGGACATCAGGTTTTTAGCTAGCATCCCTTGCCACTAAGTATATGCTAGGTCAAATTGACAACCATTTCAACATTCACAAACACAACAAAATTAAAAGCGTATATTTTCTTTATAGGCAGCTTTAGTAAAGTACGTTTCAGTGACTAATGCTTCCAGCTACGCTGATGGACTAGTCAACCTTCATGCGAATATTTTTAGTTTTAACTATTTTTTTTCTGATGTTTCGGCTGTCCGTCCGAAATTTCACTCTTGGTTTATCAGTAGATCTTTTTTCAAAAGAAAGTAGAAGAATTCGCAAAGCTCAACAGATTTAAAATTCGTGCTCGGCTCCTTCATTATTTCTATTCAGCTTCTCAAAGTGGTTGCAATTTTTTTAGGGGTTTCAGTTATTGCTCATTATGTATGACTTATCGTATTTACTTGGCATCTGTTGAACTGCGTGAACAATTCGAATGGCAAAATAATCTTTATTTAATTTTTAACAATCTTTTTAGAATCTTTTACAATTTTTTTTAAAGTTCTTTTAACAATTTCTAACAATTAAAAAATTTCTTGTATCAGTCTTTTTAAAAATTTAATCTTTATTTAATCCTTAAACTGATTTAATCTTTAACATAAACAAAACTTAACGCTTTAATGCTGAGTTTAGGATCTTAAGCAAGGGAAGAGGCTTCTGTTCCATACCCTTAGCCTCAACTCTCAATATTTTTACGATTTTTCCCATAATCTACGTATTTCGCATACTTTAAAGGCTTTAGGGATTTTTAGCTGCCCCCCTCAACCCATTTTTGCAAAATAACTTTCTGTCTGCTTGTCTGTTTCGGCTTTTCTCTTTTGACTTCGGTGATAAAATGAGGATGCATTACCAATTTCCTTTCCTTGTGAAACAAAGAAAGAATAAATTTGTCCAGATAATAGCCCTCTAGTGTATTAGCCAGATTTACATAGCACATATAAGAAAACACGCTCCTAAATTTATTAATAAAAAAAACAAGTTTTTTCAACTGAAAGTAAGGAGCAACATTAGAGCTTAAAACAAACAAAAAATATTTCATGTATGAGGGGGGCTGCCTCCTCCTCAAAACTCTTATTTTCACGCTAAAGTTTTTAAGCACGTTTAAAACAATTCCCTATTCTAATTAAACGGTCCTTATGTCTGAGGAGTCGTTCTTTAAGAATTGGGACAAAACGTCTAACTTTGGCGTAAAGAGCGGGGTACTGAGAAGGATGAAGCCCCCCTCATATACGGAATAATTTCGGTTTGTTTTAAGTTTTATTGCTCCTCCTTACTTTCAGTTGGAAAAACTTGTTCTTTTATTAAATTTCTTATCGTTATTGAATAATACCCGGAAACTCACCTCCCCCTCCATAAAAATTTGCAACAAGAAATCACCCCTGGGAAGAACACAAAACAACAACAAAAAAAAAAACAACAAACAAATAAACATGCATCCGTGATCTTTCTCTTGGCAAAACAAAATCCACATTTTTGCAGATGGAAACGTGAAATTAAAACCTCTACAGTAGGATTCTCTGATGCACTGAGTCTTATGAATTGATTTTCAACAAGATTCCATGACTCTTGTGCAGGGTTGCCAACTTTTTGGACAATGAATATGTCCCTTGAGCATTCAAAAATGTGTTCTTTTCAGCCAAATTATGTCTAAATTTTGTCTATAATATGTCCATAATATGTCCATCTTGAAATCTCAGAAAATAGTTTTTTTACGACTTGTAAACCTCTTTCAAAAGTGGTCAGTTAACATCGAATATAATGAAAACGAAAAAGATTCATTTAGTTCAACCATAAAAAATTAACTAGTGTGAAAGTACAAAAGTCATAGAAACATGTAAACAGTAAAAAACTTGTTTTGAGAGCTTAAGGCTCATCTTCCTACGACAGTTCCTCTTGACAAGTATGGTCGGCAAGAGGGTCAGCATTTTCATTTCTTGTGGTAGGTTTTTGCCAATCAGAGTATTTCTTGTGCATGTCATTAGGTACAATAGTAGGGGTGGGTTATTACATACGGATTACACATAATGTATGCATGTTTTTATGGTTTTTCTCACTGAGGAGGTTGTTTCATGGTTTTTCTCACTGTTGATGGATGTTTCTTGGATGTCAACAACAATTGCTGGATGTGTCTTGGATGTCAACAACAATTGCTGGATGTTTCTTGGATGTCAACAACACTTGCTGGATGTTTCTTGAATGTCAACAACAATTGATGGACGTTTCTTGGATGTCAACAACAATTGCTGGATGTACACATCTGATTATTGGATGGTTGTTTGATGGTTATTTGTGTTGGTCAATTTGTTTGTTGTTTTCTTTGGATGTCAACATAAGTTCAACAACAAATTGAATGTAGACACCTGGTTATTGGATGGTTGTTTGATGATTATATTCACCCTTCATATTTGTTTCATAGTTAGAGTTGAAGTTTAGTTTAGTTATAGTGAAGAGCTTAGAGTTTTAGCTTAGAGTCTTAGCTTAGAGTTTAGATAGAGTTTTAGTTTAGTATAGTTTTAGTTAAGAGTTTAGAGTTTTAGCCTAGAGTCATACCGTAGATTTTTAGTTAGAGTTGAAGTTTAGTTTAGTTATAGTTAAGAGTTTAGAGTTTTAGCTTAGAGTCTTAGCTTAGAGTTTTAGTTAGAGTTCTAGTTTAGTTAAGTTTTAGTCAAGAGTTTTAGATTAGAGTTTTAGCCTAGAGTCTTAGTTAGAGTTGAAGTTTAGTTTAGTTATAGTTAAGAATTTAGAGTTTTAGCCTAGAGTCTTAGTTAGAGTTGAAGTTTAGTTTAGTTATAGTTAAGAGTTTTAGAGTTTTAGCTTAGAGTCTTAGCTTAGAGTTTTAGTTAGAGTTCTAGTTTAGAGTTTAAGTTATAGTTCTTGTTTAGTTTAGTTTTAGTTAAGAGTTTAGAGTTTTAGCCTAGAGTCTTAGTTAGAGTTGAAGTTTAGTTTAGTTATAGTTAAGAGTTTAGAGTTTTAGCTTAGAGTCTTAGCTTAGAGTTTTAGTTAGAGTTCTAGTTTAGTTAAGTTTTAGTCAAGAGTTTTAGATTAAGGTTTTAGCCTAGAGTCTTAGCTTAGAGTTGAAGTTTAGTTTAGTTATAGTTAAGAGTTTTAGAGTTTTAGCTTAGAGTCTTAGCTTAGAGTTTTAGTTAGAGTTCTAGTTTAGTTTAGTTTTAGTTAAGAGTTTTAGCCTAGAATCTTAGCTTAGAGTTTTAGTTAGAGTTGAAGTTTAGTTTAGTTATAGTTAAGAGTTTAGAGTTTTAGCTTAGAGTCTTAGCTTAGAGTTTTAGTTCGAGTTCTAGTTTAGTTTAGTTATAGTTAAGAGTTTTAGCCTAGAGTCTTAGCTTAGAGTTTTAGTTAGAGTCTTAGCTTAGAGTTTTAGTTTGAGTTCTAGTTTAGTTTAGTTTTAGTTTAGAGTTTTAGCCTAGAGTCTTAGCTTAGAGTTTTAGTTAGAGTTGAAGCTTAGTTTAGTTTTAGTTAAGAGTTTTAGCTTAGAGTTTTAGCCTAGAGTCTTAGCTTAGAGTAGAAGTTTAGTTTAGCTATAGTTAAGAGTTTAGAGTTTTAGCCTAGAGTCTTAGCTTGGAGTTTTAGTTAGAGTCTTAGCTTAGAGTTTTAGTTAGAATTCTAGTTTAGTTGAGTTATAGTTAAGAGTTTTAGCTTAGAGTTGTAGCCTAGAGTCTTAGCTTAGAGCATTAGTTAGATTTAAAGTTTAGTTTAGTTATAGTTAAGAGTTTTAGAAAAGAGTTTTAGCCTAGAGTCTTAGCTTAGAGTTTTAGTTAGAGTTGAAGTTTAGTTTAGTTATAGTTAAGAGTTTAGAGTTTTAGCTTAGAGTCTTAGCTTAGAGTTTTAGTTAGATTTAAAGTTTAGTTTAGTTATAGTTAAGAGTTTTAGAAAAGAGTTTTAGCCTAGAGTCTTAGCTTAGAGTTTTAGTTAGTGTTGAAGTTTAGGTTTTAGTTAGAGTTCTAGTTTAGTTTAGTTTTAGTCAAGAGTTTTAGCTTAGAGTTTTAGCCTAGAGTCTTAGCTTAGAGTTTTAGTTAGAGTTGAAGTTTAGTTTAGTTATAGTTAGGACTTTTAGAGTTTAGAGTTTTAGCTTAGAGTCTTAGCTTAGAGTCTTAGTTAGAGTTCTAGTTTAGTTTAGTTTTAGTTAAGAGTTTTAGATTAGAGTTTCAGCCTAGAGTCTTAGCTTAGACTTTTAGCCTAGAGTCTTAGCATAGAGTTTTAGTTAGATTTGAAGTTTAGTTTAGAAATAGTAAGCTTTTTTATATCTGTTCAGAACAGGTTCTTTTC
This sequence comes from Artemia sinica, assembly GCA_027921565.1. Lineage (NCBI taxonomy): Eukaryota > Metazoa > Arthropoda > Branchiopoda > Anostraca > Artemiidae > Artemia > Artemia sinica. Next base: position 56,532,601 of record CM051265.1, read on the forward strand.
TTAATGTCCCTCCTAAACCAAATTTTAAACCTGAAGTAATCATCCTTTTCACCCACAACTTTACTTTATGGCTTTTTGAATACCCCAACACCAAGCAATACTTTCAAAAGGCTTTTTAATATCTTTTCAGAACAAGTTCCTTTCTTAATGTCCCTCCTAAACCAATTTTACAACTTGAAGTACTCATCCTTTTCACCCACAACTTTACTTTATGGCTTTTTGAATACTCTCTCACTATGACTGTGTGTCTGAGAGACTCGCAAAAAGTTAGGTTAATTTAGATTCACTTAGAGTGACGCATCGCTCTAAGTGAACCTAAATTAACCTAACTTTTTGCATGTATCTCTCACTATGACTGTGTGTCTGAGCGGGTGTGCTGCCATCTATAACAACATGAAATATGCTTGCGACTATAGTAATAGTACTCTATGCTTGCTCTCACATCGGAAGCGGCTTTCCCAGTGGTTCTCCATGGTAGGATATCGAGACTATCTAGTTTATTGCATGTATTAGATTAGTCATTTTCATCCAGTGGACGGATAAACACCGACATCATATTTAAAAAAGAAGTGAAAATGAATTATTCGAGGAAATTGTGTATGCATGATAAAGTCATCGTTGCCTTGATTGCTGAAAAAGAGATATATTTGAACTACGAAAAAAGTAGTAGTGGAGATCTTATTGGGAATGTATGCCAACGTTGTCATGAAAGTGAGGAGTTAAATTCCTCAATAATTTCCATAATGCAAATGGTGGATATATGAAAACATCATTTCCAGAGAAGTTAGTACTCAAAGAGAATGCCAACATAAAAATAATAATTGATGAAGAGGGACAATTTCTAGCTAATGGTTCTGGTATTATGTTAGCCGTTGATAGATCTTATCGTCATCTTTCCGGTGTTAGCATTCGAATGAAAGCAAACGAAAAAAGAAGACATGTATAATGCTGCACCAACATCATAAGTCATATCTAGTCAACGTGCCACAACTGTTACCTCTGTAAAAATAATGTGATAATGGACAATAAAATCACAGTCAAAGTAAAAAGAACATTGGCAGCCAATATCACTAATGAATGTCAAGATAAATTAATGGAGAATAAAGCATAAGTGAACCTTATTACTACCAAAGATCATATGGTCAATGAAATAAATAATGGCAAGGATGAAATGTGTATTGAACCTGTTCGCGACATCCCAGTAAAAATTGTATATGACTCAAAATGGAATAATGATTATTCAAGTGGTTATGGACTAAGAGAAGTGAGTAACTTTGGTATCAAGAGCGAACCTAATGATTTATTCTATGAAACAGATTGAAAATGTTGAACGTGGCAAAATAATATTAATAGTGTATTATAATGTATTTAATATACTTTTATGTTAATATTCTACATGTTGTTATTTCAATAAAAATATTTTATGCATTACTTCGTTATATTTCTATTATTTAGGATACGTTAGCATGTCAACGCTTAGAATGTTTATTAGAAAAGTCGGAGATTTTTATTTTCTTTGGAGAAAATTAGAATTGGACTATAACTTTTTTCTTTTCTTTGACAAAATTCAGAAGAGAACTTGAACTTTTCTTTACTTCGTTGTGAAAACTCTGCTTGGTGTTGGGGTATTCAAAAAGCCATAAAGTAAAGTTGTGGGTGAAAAGGATGAGTACTTCAAGTTGTAAAATTGGTTTAGGAGGGACATTAAGAAAAGAACTTGTTCTGAAAAGATATAAAAAAGCCTTTTGAAAGTATTGCTTGGTGTTGGGGTATTCAAAAAACCATAAAGTAAAGTTGCGGGTGAAAAGGATGAGTACTTCAAGTTGTAAAATTGGTTTAGGAGGGAGGGGGGACATTAAGAAAAGAACTTGTTCTGAAAAGATATAAAAAAAACCTTTTGAAAGTATTGCTTGGTGTTGGGGTATTCAAAAGCCGTAAAGTAAAGTTGCGTGTGAAAAGGATGAGTACTTTAAGTTGTAAAATTGGTTTGGGAGGGACATTAAAAAAAGAACTTGTTCTGAAAAGATATAAAAAAGCCTTTTGAAAGTATTGCTTGGTGTTAGGGTATTCAAAAAGCTATAAAGTAGAGTTCTGGGTGAAAAGGTTGAGCACTTCAAGTTGTAAAATTGGTTTAGAATGGTCATTAAGAAAAGAACTTGTTATGAAAAGATATAAGAAAGCATTTTGAAAGTATTGCTTGGTGTTGAGGTATTCAAAAGCCATAATGTAAAGTTATGGGTGATAAGGATGAGTACTTCAAGTTGTAAAATTGGTTTAGGAGGGTTATTAAGAAAAGAACTTGTTCTGAAAAGATATAAAAAAGCCTTTTGAAAGTATTGCTTGGTGTTGGGATATTCGAAAAGCCATAAAGTAGAGTTGTGGGTGAAAAGGATGAGTACTTCAAGTTGTAAAATTGGTTTAGGAGGGACATTAAGAAAAGAACTTGTTCTGAAAAGATATAAAAAGGCCTTTTGAAAGTATTGCATGGTGTTGGGGTATTCAAAAAGCCATAAAGTAAAGATTTGGGTGCAAAGGATGTGTACTTCAAGTCGTAAAATGGGTTTAGGAGGAAATTAAGAAAAGAACTTGTTCTGAAAAGATATAAAAAAACCTTTTGAAAGTATTGCTTGGTGTTGGAGTATTCAAAAAGCCATAAAGTAAAGTTGTTGGTGAATAGGATGAGCACTTCAAGTTGTAAAATTGGTTTAGGAGGGACATTAAGAAAGAAACTTGTTCTGAAAAGATATAAAAAAGCCTTTTGAAAGAATTGCTTGGTGTTGGGGTATTCAAAAAGTCATAAAGTAAATTTGTGGATGAAAAGGATGAGTACTTCAAGTTTTAAAATTGGTTTAGGAGGGACATTTAGAAAGGAACTTGTTCTGAAAAGATATAAAAAGGCCTTTTGAAAGTATTGCATGGTGTTGGGGTATTCAAAAAGCCATAAAGTAAAGTTGTGGGTTAAAAGGATGAGTACTTCAAATTGTAAAATTGGTTTAGGAGGGACATTAAGAATAGAACTTGTTCTGAAAAGATATAAAAAGCCTTTTGAAAGTATTGCTTGGTGTTGGGGTATTCAAAAAGCCATAAAGTAAAGTTGTGGGTGAAAAGGATGAGTACTTCAAGTTGTAAAATTGGTTTAGGAGGGACATTAAGAAAAGAACTTGTTCTGAAAAGATATAAAAAAGCCTTTTGAAAGTATTGCTAGGTGTTGTGGGGTTAAAAAAGCCATAAAGTAAAGTTGTGGGTGAAAAGGATGAGTACTTCAAGTGGTAAAATTGGTTTAGGAGGGACATTATGAAAGGAACTTGTTCTGAAAAGATGTAAAAAAGCCTTTTGAAAGTATTGCTTGGTGTTGGGGTATTCAAAAAGCCATTTAGTAAAGTTGTGGGTGAAAAGGATGAGTACTTCAAGTTGTAAATTTGGTTTAGGAGGGACATTAAGAAAAGAACTTGTTCTGAAAAGATATAAAAAATCCTACTATAACTAAACTAAACTTCAACTCTAACTAAAACTCTATGCTAAGACTCTAGGCTAAAAGTCCAAGCTACGACTCTAGGCTAAAACTATAATCTAAAACTCTTAACTAGAACTAAACTAAACTAGAACTCTAACTAAAACTCTAAGCTAAGACTCTAAGCTAAACCTCTAAGCTAAAACTCTTAACTATAACTAAACTAAACTTCAACTCTAACTAAAACTCTAAGCTAAGACTCTAGGCTAAAACTCTAAACTCTTAACTAAAACTAAATTAAACTAGAACTCTAGCTAAAACTCTAAGCTAAGACTCTAAGCTAAAACTCTAAACTCTTAACTATAACTAAACTAAATATCAACTCCAACTAAGACTCTAAGCTAAGACTCTAGGCTAAAACTCTTAACCATAACTAAACTAAACTTCAACTCTAACTAAAACTCTAAGCTAAGACTCTAGGCTAAAACTCTAAGCTAAAACTCTTAACTATAACTAAACTAAACTTCAACTCTAACTAAAACTCTAAGCTAAGACTCTAGGCTAAAAATCTAAACTCTTAACTAAAACTAAATTAAACTAGAACTCTAACTAAAACTCTAAGCTAAGACTCTAAGCTAAAACTCTAAACTCTTAACTATAACTAAACTAAACTTCAACTCTAACTAAAACTCTAAGCTAAGACTCTAACTAAAACTCTAAGCTAAGACTCTAGGCTAAAACTCTAAACTCTTAACTAAAACTAAACTAAACTAGAACTCTAACTAAAACTCTAAGCTAAGACTCTAAGCTAAAACTCTAAACTCTTAACTATAACTAAACTAAACTTCAACTCTAAGCTAAGACTCTAGGCTAAAACTCTAAGCTAAAAATCTTAAGCTAAGACTCTTGCTCTAAGCTAAAACTAGAACTAAACTAAACTAGAACTCTAACTAAAACTCTAAGCTAAGACTCTAAGGTAAAACTCTAAACTCTAAAAGTCTTAACTATAACTAAACTAAACTTCAACTCTAACTAAAACTCTAAGCTAAGACTCTAGGCTAAAACTCTAAACTCTTAACTAAAACTAAATTAAACTAGAACTCTAACTAAAACTCTAAGCTAAGACTCTAGGCTAAAACTCTAAGCTAAAACTCTTAACTATAACTAAACTAAACTTTAACTCTAACTAAAACTCTAAGCTAAGACTCTAGGCTAAAAATCTAAACTCTTAACTAAAACTAAATTAAACTAGAACTCTAACTAAAACTCTAAGCTAAGACTCTAAGCTAAAACTCTAAACTCTTAACTATAACTAAACTAAACTTCAACTCTAACTAAAACTCTAAGCTAAGACTCTAACTAAAACTCTAAGCTAAGACTCTAGGCTAAAACTCTAAACTCTTAACTAAAACTAAACTAAACTAGAACTCTAACTAAAACTCTAAGCTAAAACTCTAAGCTAAAACTCTATACTCTTAACTATAACTAAACTGAACTTCAACTCTAAGCTAAGACTCTAGGCTAAAACTCTAAGCTAAAACTCTTAAGCTAAGACTCTTGCTCTAAGCTAAAACTAGAACTAAACTAAACTAGAACTCTAACTAAAACTCTAAGCTAAGACTCTAAGGTAAAACTCTAAACTCTAAAAGTCTTAACTATAACTAAACTAAACTTCAACTCTAAGCTAAGACTCTAGGCTAAAACTCTAAACTCTTAACTAAAACTAAATTAAACTAGAACTCTAACTAAAACTCTAAGCTAAGACTCTAAGCTAAAACTCTAAACTCTTAACTATAACTAAACTAAACTTCAACTCTAACTAAAACTCTAAGCTAAGACTCTAGGCTAAAACTCTAAGCTAAAACTCTTAACTATAACTAAACTAAACTTCAACTCTAACTAAAACTCTAAGCTAAGACTCTAACTAAAACTCTAAGCTAAGACTCTAGGCTGAAACTCTAAGCTAAAACTCTTAACTGTAACGAAACTAAACTTCAACACTAACTAAAACTCTAAGCTAAGACTCTAGGCTAAAAATCTAAACTCTTAACTAAAACTAAATTAAACTAGAACTCTAACTAAAACTCTAAGCTAAAACTCTAAGCTAAAACTCTAAATTCTTAACTATAACTAAACTAAACTTCAACTCTAACTAAAACTCTAAGCTAAGACTCTAACTAAAACTCTAAGCTAAGACTCTAGGCTAAAACTCTAAACTCTTAACTAAAACTAAACTAAACTAGAACTCTAACTAAAACTCTAAGCTAAGACTCTAAGCTAAAACTCTAAACTCTTAACTATAACTAAACTAAACTTCAACTCTAAGCTAAGACTCTAGGCTAAAACTCTAAGCTAAAACTCATAACTAAAACAAAACTAAGCTTCAACTCTAACTAAAACTCTAAGCTAAGACTCTAGGCTAAAACTCTAAACTAAAACTAAACTAAACTAGAACTCTAACTAAAACTCTAAGCTAAGACTCTAACTAAAACTCTAAGCTAAGACTCTAGGCTAAAACTCTAAACTCTTAACTAAAACTAAACTAAACTAGAACTCTAACTAAAACTCTAAGCTAAGACTCTAAGCTAAAACTCTAAACTCTTAACTATAACTAAACTAAACTTCAACTCTAAGCTAATTCTCTAGGCTAAAACTATAATCTAAAACTCTTAGCTAAAACTAAACTAAGCTTCAACTCTAACTAAAACTCTAAGCTAAGACTCTAAGCTAAAACTCTAAACTCTAAAAGTCTTAACTATAACTAAACTAAACTTCAACTCTAGCTAAAACTCTAAGCTAAGACTCTAGGCTAAAACGCTAAACTCATAACTAAAACTAAATTAAACTAGAACTCTAACTAAAACTCTAAGCTAAGACTCTAAGCTAAAACTCTAAACTCTTAACTATAACTAAACTAAACTTCAACTCTAACTAAAACTCTAAGCTAAGACTCTAGGCTAAAACTCTAAGCTAAAACTCTTAACTATAACTAAACTAAACTTCAACTCTAACTAAAACTCTAAGCTAAGACTCTAAGTAAAACTCTAAGCTAAGACTCTAGGCTAAAACTCTAAGCTAAAACTCTTAACTATAACTAAACTAAACTTCAACTCTAACTAAAACTCTAAGCTAAGACTCTAGGCTAAAACTCTAAACTCTTAACTAAAACTAAATTAAACTAGAACTCTAACTAAAACTCTAAGCTAAGACTCTGAGCTAAAATTCTAAACTCTTAACTATAACTAAACTAAACTTCAACTATAACTAAAACTCTAAGCTAAGACTCTAAGCTAAAACTATAAACTCTTAACTAAAACTAAACTAAACTAGAACTCTAACTAAAACTCTAAGCTAAGACTCTAGGCTAAAACTCTAAGCTAAAACTCTTAACTAAAACTAAACTAAGCTTCAACTCTAACTAAACCTCTAAGCTAAGACTCTAGGCTAAAACTCTAAACTAAAACTAAACTAAACTAGAACTCTAACTAAAACTCTAAGCTAAGACTCTAACTAAAACTCTAAGCTAAGACTCTAGGCTAAAACTCTAAACTCTTAACTAAAACTAAACTAAACTTCAACTCTAAGCTAACACTCTAGGCTAAAACTCTAATCTAAAACTCTTAACTAAAACTAAACTAAACTAGAACTCTAACTAAAGCTCTAAGCTAAACTCTAAACTCTTAACTATAATTAAACTAAACTTCAGCTCTAACTAAGACTCTAGGCTAAAACTCTAAACTCTTAACTAAAACTGAACTAAACTAGAACTCTAACTAAAACTCTAAGCTAGGACTCTACGCTAAAACTCTAAACTCTTAACTATAACTAAACTAAACTTCAACTCTAAGCTAAGACTCTAGGCTAAAACTCCAAGCTAAAACTCTTAACTAAAACTAAACTAAACTAGAACTCTAACCAAAACTCTAATCTATGACTCTAAGCTAAAACTTTTAACTATAGCTAAACTAAACTTCAACTCTAACTAAAATTCTAAGGTATGACTCCAGGCTGAAACTCTAAATTCTTAACTAAAACTATACTAAGCTAGAACTATAACTAAAACTCTAAGCTAAGACTCTAAGCTAAAACTCTTAACTATAACTAAACTAAACTTCAAACCTAACTATGGCACAAATATGAAGGGTGAATATAATCATCAAACAACCATCCAATAACCAGATGTCTACATCCAATTTGTTGTTGAACTTATGTTGACATCCAAAGAAAACAATGAACAAATTGACCAACACACATAACCATCAAACAACCAACCAATAACGAGATGTCTACATCCAATTTGTTGTTGAACTTATGTTGACATCCAAAGAAAACAAAGAACAAATTGACCAACACACATAACCATCAAACAACCATCCAATAACCAGATATCTACATCCAAGTTGTTGTTGAACTTATGACTATATCCAAAGAAAACAACAAACAAATTGACCAATACTCATAACCATCAAACAACCATCCAATTACCAGATGTCTACATCCAGCAATTGTTGTTGACATCCAAGAAACATCCATCAATTGTTGTTGACATCCAAGAAACATCCAGCAATTGTTGTTGACATCCAAGAAACATCCAGCAATTGTTGTTGACATCCAAGAAACATCCAGAAATTGTTGTTGACATCCAAGAAACATCCAGCAATTGTAGTTGACATCCAAGAAACATCCATGAACAGTGAGAAAAGCCATAAAAAACATCCTCAGTGAGAAAAACCATAAAAACATGCATAAATTGTGTGTAATCCGTATGTAATCACCCATCCCTACTTACAATACAGGAGTCAAGCGACGTTGCGGAGCGCTAGGTAAGCTGGGTTGCCCTTCAATCAGTGGTTGACATCCCCAAAGGCATAATTACTGGATCTTTGAACAATGTTGAACAAAATAGATGTCTATAAATTATGATTGGATTCTGGTTTTCGGAACTGAAAGGCGCGCGGGGAGGGGGTTGCCTCAAATCACTCTTGACTCTAATAAAGGGCAGGCACTGAACTTCAATCAAATGAGCCCCGTCTGAAGTTTATACGACTACCCATTCCATAAAACCTTATATGGCCCTGGGGTATAACTTACAACCTATGTCCCAGGGCTCTTACAGGTTGTGTAAAGGCTGAGGGCATTGTTATATGTTCTTTGGACCATTTTTAACAAATTACTATCTCAAAATTTCTGTTGGATGAATCTAGAGAATAGAATACGTGTGTGGAGGGGGTGGCTCCACTCCTCTCCACCAAGGGTGGAGGGGGGGGCTTACTCTAAGGGTGGCACGGCCCTTGTGTTTCAATAATGTTTCTTTCAAAAAATAGACAAAAGGTCGAACATTAGCGTAGAGAGGGGGGTATTGAGGAGGGAGTAGCCCCCATCATATACGGAATAATTTCTGTACGTTTTAAGTGTTAATGTCACTCCTTACTTTCGGTAGAGAAAACTAGTTTTTGTACTTATTTCTGATTGTTTTTCAGATAATCCCAGGAAATCCATCCCCTCTGTGGAAAATTTCCCGACGAAAAATTCCTCTGTATAAAGTTTCTCCCATGTAAAATTCTTCCGCCGGGAAATTACCCCTGGACAATTCCATCCATGCTGTGAATCCTTCCCAGAAAATTTTTGCTTACGATTCTGCCTGAAAAATACTCCTTACCATACTTCTATTTGAAGAAAGACTTGTATTCATTTAGTTTCTGATCCTTTTTAAGGTCATTGCGGAATATCCCTGTTTGGAAAATACCCCCCCTGGAAAGCTTATCCCCAAGAAATTTTCCATGGAGAATTTCTCCTGGTGATTATTTACCCATGGAAATTTTTACCGTGGAAATCCCCCCCCCACCCGAATAAAAGGTCCCAAGAGAATTCCGACTCCGCTGAAAACTTTCCCCTGAGAGTTCCCTCAGAGTGTCTCAACATTTACAATGGGATCAACAACGAGAAAAAAAGACAAACAACAAACATTCAGTATACAAATTCTCGTAAATTCTCCCCATGTAAGATTTTCCCTGAAAAGTTCATCCCCAGAAACTTCCATCCCAATGGGAAATTCTCCCCATAGAAAATCCATCCTCAGAAGATCTCCTTCCTCCCTTGGAACATGTCGGTATACTTCCCTATAACAAATACTATATGTAAACAATGGGCAAATTTCATAACTTGCGGCCCTTCCTCTGGTGGTTCTGAGGGGTCATGTCATCTCCAAAGACATATATATATATATATATATATATATATATATATATATAGATATATATATATATATATATATATATATATATATATATATATATATATATATATATATATATATATAAGTAGTTATCTAAGTACCATTTTGCCGAGACATATAGCAAATACCATGTTATTCTACGAGACATATAGGAAATATCATGTTATTCTACGACGCCCCCGTACCAAACAGGTTCTTCTAGTAGGTAAACAGGTCATCACACTCTTTGCCAAGAGGAATGACGCAATTTCAAAGTTCAATGTCTTTTTGGTGATAAACCAAAAACCGAATGAAGTCCATAGCACTTTGCAGAAACCCGTGAATGTAGGACTGAAAGTCCAATTACTAATCAAGCTAGTGTGACCGCCATTTTTTTTGATCTGGTTAAGTGGGTATAATCTGGTTTGGCTTGCTATTGCGAGAGGACTCAAGCGATTTCTTTCTTTGTCAAGAGATTTACGTAATTAATTAAACCTGTATTATAAAACCAGCGTGTCTTGTTTCGAGTTTTAACGGGCAAGTTTTTTTGATAACTTGATAGGTGATCAGGATTTGAATAAAAGGAATTTTTCTGACGTAGATTTCTAGTTCATGATACATGTCTTTTTAGCATTTGCAAAAAAGGAGTAATTAGTGATTGGAAAATTTTTTAATGCTTTTACAATCGGAGATGTTTGATTAAGCTTTTGCGAAAAAAAAAAATGGTAATGGAATTTGCGAATTGGAGGAGATGTCATGACAAAAAAGGAGTAATTAGTGATTGGAAAATTTTGAGGGAGATGGGCTTGCATGGAGGATTGAGTTGCTTGAGAGTTCAGTTAAAGGGGATACAGTTGCATGGGGGGTTTCGATTATACACGGGTTCAGTTACAAGGGGGGTTCAGTTGCACGGGGGTATCCCTTTTTTCGTAAATCGGGTTCTATTTGAACAGTGTTGTGAGATCCCCTACCACACCCCCAAAGGACTCCGATCCCCCCATCCCGTGTATTAGCGAAGTTACTCTGTGGTCGTTATAATACACAAGCTTTAGTTTACGAGATTTGGGGACTTGAGTTGCACGAGAGTTCAGTTACATACAGATTCAGTTACACGGGGGTTTAGTTAAATTTTCAGCTAGTGTGACCGCCATTTTTTTGATCTGGTTAAGTGGGTATAATCTGGTTTGGTTTGCTATTGCGAGAGGACTCAAGCGATTTCTTTCGTACGGGGTTTCAGTTATACAGGGGTTCAGTTACATGGGGTTGGTGGTTGTTATAATACACAAGTTCTATTTGAACAGTGTTGTGAGATCCCCTACCACACCTCCAAAGGACTCCGATCCCCCCATCCCGTGTATTAGCGAAGTTACTCTGTGGTCGTTATAATACACAAGCTTTAGTTTACGAGATTTGGGGACTTGGGGACTTGAGTTGCACGAGAGTTCAGTTACATACGGATTCAGTTACACGGGGGGTTTAGTTAAATCTTCGTCTGAAAAATAGGAGTTCACACTTAAAAAAGTTCTATTAAGAGCTATTTTTATGGAAATGGTTCATTTTTGAACCAAAACTATGCTTTTCTGACTGAAGATACACATTTGAATCAGAAAAGGTGAAAATGTACACATCTAAAACAGAAAAGTGTGTTTTGACTATATTTTCTATAATTTAGTCTGAAAAATAGGACTTCACACTTAAAAAGTTCTATTAAGAGCTTTTTTATGGAAATGGTTCATTTTTGAACCGAAACTATGCTTTTGTGACTGAAGATATACATTATAATCAGAGAAATTGTTTAAAAATACGCTAAAAGATGATTCCCGTGAAGCTATTGTAGTTTTCTATAAAAAATAAATGATTTTCAAAATCAAAGAAAATGGCCCCATCTTTAACAAATATAGCCTTAGCTAGTTAAAAATGCGCATAAATTCTTGATTTTCAATCTAACTTAACTTGTAGGAATAGGACTTCATTCAAACAAGTAAATCGGCTTTATTTAAAGTATATTAATTGCAAAAAAAGACTATTATTTTTCATTGTTTTTCCCTCCAGGTGCTAAGGTCTCCATCTCGCTTTCAGTTAGTTTTTTTCTAAGTATACGATAGTAACGATTATGCCATCTCCATACTTCATAATAGCCGTCATGTGTTATATAATGATCATCATCCAATTTAGGCTCCCGATCTAAAAACAAAAAAAACAAAAAACAATTCAAAATAGAACTAGATCTTAACTAACAATTGTTAGTGGTAGTGTTACAATTGTTACCATGTAGAACTACAGAATGATTTAAAACTGTATTAAAAGTTCAGAAACACATCTATACTATTTGCTAACAAACAGGGGTTCAGTTACATGGGGTCGGTGGTCGTTATAATACAAAAGTTCTATTTGAATAGTGTTGTGAGATCCCCTACCACACCCCCAAAGGACTCCGACCCCCCCCCATCCCAGCCCATGTATTAGCGAAGTTACTCTGTGGTCGTTATAATACACAAGCTTTAGTTTACGAGATTTGGGGGCTTGAGTTGCATGAGAGTTCAGTTACATACAGATTCAGTTACACGGGGGGTTTAGTTAAATTTTCGTCTGAAAAAATAGGAGTTCACACTTAAAAAAGTTCTATTAAGAGCTATTTTTTATGGAAATGGTTCATTTTTGAACCAAAACTATGCTTTTCTGACTGAAAATACACATTTGAATCAGAAAAGGTGAAAATGTACACATCTAAAACAGAAAAGTGTGTTTTGACTATATTTTCTATAATTTAGTCTGAAAAAATAGGAGTTCACACTTAAAAAAGTTCTATTAAGAGCTTTTTTTTCCGCTTTTATTTCAGCCAATTGTGTTTAACAAAAAAAAAATAATGGAATTATTTACTGATCTTCAGTTGTTGTGATTTTAAAAGTTCTGCTTTTGTTTCAGTCAATCGTGTATCTTCCCCAAAAAATACTTTTCGGACAATCAACTTCAGACTAACAAGAATTTTTTTTTTTAACTGAAGTGGAAAATTTTGATATTATTTTGGGAAAATAGAATTGATCAATAACTTATTTCATTTTCATTAAGAAAATTCAGAATCAAAGTTGAACTTTTCTTCTTCCAGGAAAATATTTGGAACAGAACTTTAAATTTTTTCAAAAAAAGGCAACTTTTTGAAAAAAAGGACACTTTTTGGACATTTTCCAAAATCAAAACCAAATGGCTTTATTTTCTTCTTTTTTTGACTGCTTTTAATTTGTACTTTACTTTTAGGCTTTGGTAATACCCCTGATTTTGAAATCAAGATAGCTGTTTGGTTTTCAGACACCATAGCTAGTTGAAACTCTACATAAATATCTTAATTTTTAACCTAATTGCGTATAGTTTAAATAATTCTAGGAGGATGAAGTATTTTTCTACTTAACAACTACATTAATAACTTCGAAGATGATAGGACAATATGACACAGAATTTATCAGTTACCGAGAGTTCAATAACTCCCCTCGCAATGACTTCCAAGGGTTTTATGACTCCTCCCCACAATGAAGTTGAAACTCTGCATAAATATCTTAATTTTTAGCCTAATTGCGTAGGTACTAAAGGAACATTGAAATATCTTCATTTTTTGCCTAATTGCGTAGCTACTAAAGGAACATTTTTGTTGTATCTATTGGTATCAATATTCCGTTTTTTTTTTAGAGTTTCGGTTACTATTGAGCCTTACGTGCCTGAAATCATGAATTAGAATATTTAATTAGCTGTTTGGGTTTTCAGACACCATAGCTAGTTGAAACTCTACATAAATATCTTCATTTTTAACCTAATTGCGTATAGTTTAAATAATTCTAGGAGGATGAAGTATTTTTCTACTTAACAACTACATTAATAACTTCCAAGATGATAGGACAGTATGACACAGAATTTATCAGTTACCGAGAGTTCAATAACTCCCCTCGCAATGACTTCCAAGGGTTTTATGACTCCTCCCCACAATGAATTCAGATGGTTTTAAGACTCATCTCACTAGTCATAACTCCATTCAACCTTGAGCGAAGGTATAAAAGTTTGATGAAGTATTTCTCTGCTTAACAACTACATTAATAGCCTCCAAGATGATAGGACTGTTTGACACCGAATTTATCAGTTTGAAAAAATCATCTTGCGGTGTTATATTCGAATGTGCTTTTTTATTATTGTCTATGGATCTCGAAGAAATTGACTGTTATCATTGGTTAGTGAACTATAATCTGTTTGAGTATGATAAAAGCTTGTGGAGTACTACATTACGTTATATAAACAGACTGGGATTCTATGATAGAGTGATTACACCACTTAATAATACTGGTCAGGAACTGAGAAATGTCCAGGAGGAAGTCAGTGAAATTTGCAGCTTTTTCGGAGTTGAAGCGCTCTACGTAAAGGGCAATGTACCTACAGATAAAGTTTTAATTCAAAAGTGTGACCCTAGGATTCCACTTTTCAATCTAGAAGAGTTTAAGTGTCCTAAATTTGAAGGGGGCTATCACCGTCCTGAAGACGAGGTTAGGTTCTTCGCACAGTGGATACCTAAGAACATACCTGATCGGGATAAATCCATAAGACATGTTAAAAACTATCCTATATCATGGGACCATCGTTTGTGGATGTTTAAGAGTGAACTCTAAGTACTATTTTTATGTAAACATTTGTTGTTGTTGTTTTTTTTCTAAAAAAAAAATCTGTTAATACATTTAAGCAATAAATATCTTTAAGCTTAACCCCTTCATGTTCTTTAGAATAGTTCTATTGTAAGCAAGTAACAAACTCTTTCCTGAAGTCACCTCTTGGATACACAATACAGAAATTCATACTATACCTTAAATGCATTCAGATATTTTCTTGATAAAACATCGTGACTACATCAGATGGTTTTGTGATGCAGTGAGTTGTTACTAGTAGTAGCACTTTCGTGTTTTTTTTTGCAAGCCATTCATACTATACCTTAAATGCATTCAGATATTTTCTTGATAAAACATAGGCGTGACTACATCAGATGGTTTTGTAGTGCAGTGAGTTGTTACTAGTAGTAGTAGTTTTTTTTTTTTGCAAGCCATTCATACTATACCTTAAATGCATTCAGATATTTTCTTGATCAAACATAGCCGTGACTACATCAGATGGTTTTGTAGTGCAGTGAGTTGTTACTAGTAGTAGTATTTTCATTTTTTTTTTTTGCAAGCCATTCATACTATACCTTAAATGCATTCAGATATTTTCTTGATAAAACATAGCCATGACTACATCAGATGGTTTTGTAGTGCAGTGAGCTGTTACTAGTAGTAGTATTTTCGTGTTTTTTGCAAGCAATTCATACTATACCTTAAATGCTTCCAATATATGATGTATGTAAATCCTTTTCCTACATCTCCGATGTTTTAATAGACATTCTAAACGTTCGATATGCTAGCCTACTCTAAAAATAATGAACACATAACAATGTAAGGTATAATATATTTTTAATGAAAAATGTCATGTAGAATTGAACAACTTTGGACATTTTGAATCTGTTCCATAAAATGCTTCACCATGAACTCTCTTGATAGTATAGCTATTGTCTTCTCTTAGTTCGTAATCAGTAGAATAATCATTATTCCATTTTGACTCATACACAATTTTAATAGGTGTGTCATCGACAGGATCAATATGCTTTTCGTCTTTGGTATTATTTGATTCATTGACTGTTTGATCAATGGCAGTAACGTTTGCTGGTACTTTGTTTTTCATCGATTCATCTTTATATTCCTTAGTGATATTTTCTGCCAATGCCCTTTTTATTTTTCTAGAAATTTCACTGTCTATTATCACACTATTTTTACACAGGTAACAGTTCCGACACGTAGACAGGATATGGTTTATGATATTAGTAGAAGAGTAGGCCTTTCTTTTCGTCTTTGCTTTTGTTTGAATGCTAATACCCGAAAGCTGACGATATGGTTTAACACTGGGTAACATGTTACCACAAGCACTAGCAAGAAGATGCCCCTCTTTATCAACTATTATTTTTATGTTGGCATTCTCTTTGAGTGTAATCATCTCCGGAGATCTCAATCTCGCATATCCACCATCATAAGAGTTGAATTTTTTTGGTACTCCAAAGAAATTCAATTCCTTACTGTCATGACAACGCACACATACGTATCCGATAGTACTACCACCTGTACTTATTTCATAGTTTAAATACTTCTCCTTGTCAGCATTCAATGCTACAATAACACTATCATGTGAACACACTTTCTTAAAATGCTTCATCTTCACTTTTTTAGAGATATTAGTTATGTGTTTATCGTTCCACTGTGTAAAAAATACTGATTTAATATATGCAATAAACTAGGTAGTGTCGATAACCGGCCATAGAGCAATAGTGGGAAAGCCACATCGTGTCTCAGGGACAAGCATAGAGTACAATTCATTCAAGAAATTATGAAAATATTTGTAAGCAAGTAATAAACACGTTTTGAAACTACATGCTATTTGCATGCCTTTCCTTGGCACCTTTCCAAAAATGAGCAGGGATCCCCCACTGGTTCCTGCACATTGCAAAAAGTGAGCAGTACGAAAAACTTGAAACCTTTCCAAACGAGCGGGGATTCCCCACTGATTCCTACACATTGCAAAAAGTGAGCAGTACGAAAACTCCACGTTTTCAACCAGACCGGTTTTTTTAGGGACCAATCAGGAGAGATATGCAAAGTCGACATAGCTTTATTTCATTTTTTAAGGTTCATTTAGACGAGGTTACGTGCGCGCACGTAACCTCGTCTAAATGAACCTTAAAAATGAAATAAAGCTATGTCGACTTTGCATATCTCTCCTGATTGGTCCCTAAAAAACCGGTCTGGTTGAAAACGTGGAGTTTTCGTACTGCTCACTTTTTGCAATGTGTAGGAATCAGTGGGGAATCCCCGCTCGTTTGGAAAGGTTTCAAGTTTTTCGTACTGCTCACTTTTTGCAATGTGCAGGAACCAGTGGGGATCCCTGCTCATTTTTGGAAAGGTGCCAAGGAAAGGCATGCAAATAGCATGTAGTTTCAAAACGTGTTTATTACTTGCTTACAAATATTTTCATAATTTCTTGAATGAATTGTACTCTATGCTTGTCCCTGAGACACGATGTGGCTTTCCCACTATTGCTCTATGGCCGGTTATCGACACTACCTAGTTTATTGCATATATTAAATCAGTATTTTTTACACAGTGGAACGATAAACACATAACTAATATCTCTAAAAAAGTGAAGATGAAGCATTTTAAGAAAGTGTGTTCACATGATAGTGTTATTGTAGCATTGAATGCTGACAAGGAGAAGTATTTAAACTATGAAATAAGTACAGGTGGTAGTACTATCGGATACGTATGTGTGCGTTGTCATGACAGTAAGGAATTGAATTTCTTTGGAGTACCAAAAAAATTCAACTCTTATGATGGTGGATATGCGAGATTGAGATCTCCGGAGATGATTACACTCAAAGAGAATGCCAACATAAAAATAATAGTTGATAAAGAGGGGCATCTTCTTGCTAGTGCTTGTGGTAACATGTTACCCAGTGTTAAACCATATCGTCAGCTTTCGGGTATTAGCATTCAAACAAAAGCAAAGACGAAAAGAAAGGCCTACTCTTCTACTAATATCATAAACCATATCCTGTCTACGTGTCGGAACTGTTACCTGTGTAAAAATAGTGTGATAATAGACAGTGAAATTTCTAGAAAAATAAAAAGGGCATTGGCAGAAAATATCACTAAGGAATATAAAGATGAATCGATGAAAAACAAAGTACCAGCAAACGTTACTGCCATTGATCAAACAGTCAATGAATCAAATAATACCAAAGACGAAAAGCATATTGATCCTGTCGATGACACACCTATTAAAATTGTGTATGAGTCAAAATGGAATAATGATTATTCTACTGATTACGAACTAAGAGAAGACAATAGCTATACTATCAAGAGAGTTCATGGTGAAGCATTTTATGGAACAGATTCAAAATGTCCAAAGTTGTTCAATTCTACATGACATTTTTTCATTAAAAATATATTATACCTTACATTGTTATGTGTTCATTATTTTTAGAGTAGGCTAGCATATCGAACGTTTAGAATGTCTATTAAAACATCGGAGATGTAGGAAAAGGATTTACATACATCATATATTGGAAGCATTTAAGGTATAGTATGAATTGCTTGCAAAAAACACGAAAATAATACTACTAGTAACAGCTCACTGCACTACAAAACCATCTGATGTAGTCACGGCTATGTTTTATCAAGAAAATATCTGAATGCATTTAAGGTATAGTATGAATGGCTTGCAAAAAAAAAAATGAAAATACTACTACTAGTAACAACTCACTGCATTACAAAACCATCTGATGTAGTCACGGCTATGTTTGATCAAGAAAATATCTGAATGCATTTAAGGTATAGTATGAATGGCTTGCAAAAAAAAAAAAACTACTACTACTAGTAACAACTCACTGCACTACAAAACCATCTGATGTAGTCACGCCTATGTTTTATCAAGAAAATATCTGAATGCATTTAAGGTATAGTATGAATGGCTTGCAAAAAAAAACACGAAAGTGCTACTACTAGTAACAACTCACTGCATCACAAAACCATCTGATGTAGTCACGATGTTTTATCAAGAAAATATCTGAATGCATTTAAGGTATAGTATGAATTTCTGTATTGTGTATCCAAGAGGTGACTTCAGGAAAGAGTTTGTTACTTGCTTACAATAGAACTATTCTAAAGAACATGAAGGGGTTAAGCTTAAAGATATTTATTGCTTAAATGTATTAACAGATTTTTTTTTGAGAAAAAAAACAACAACAACAAATGTTTACATAAAAATAGTACTTAGAGTTCACTCTTAAACATCCACAAACGATGGTCCCATGATATAGGATAGTTTTTAACATGTCTTATGGATTTATCCCGATCAGGTATGTTCTTAGGTATCCACTGTGCGAAGAACCTAACCTCGTCTTCAGGACGGTGATAGCCCCCTTCAAATTTAGGACACTTAAACTCTTCTAGATTGAAAAGTGGAATCCTAGGGTCACACTTTTGAATTAAAACTTTATCTGTAGGTACATTGCCCTTTACGTAGAGCGCTTCAACTCCGAAAAAGCTGCAAATTTCACTGACTTCCTCCTGGACATTTCTCAGTTCCTGACCAGTATTATTAAGTGGTGTAATCACTCTATCATAGAATCCCAGTCTGTTTATATAACGTAATGTAGTACTCCACAAGCTTTTATCATACTCAAACAGATTATAGTTCACTAACCAATGATAACAGTCAATTTCTTCGAGATCCATAGACAATAATAAAAAAGCACATTCGAATATAACACCGCAAGATGATTTTTTCAAACTGATAAATTCGGTGTCAAACAGTCCTATCATCTTGGAGGCTATTAATGTAGTTGTTAAGCAGAGAAATACTTCATCAAACTTTTATACCTTCGCTCAAGGTTGAATGGAGTTATGACTAGTGAGATGAGTCTTAAAACCATCTGAATTCATTGTGGGGAGGAGTCATAAAACCCTTGGAAGTCATTGCGAGGGGAGTTATTGAACTCTCGGTAACTGATAAATTCTGTGTCATACTGTCCTATCATCTTGGAAGTTATTAATGTAGTTGTTAAGTAGAAAAATACTTCATCCTCCTAGAATTATTTAAACTATACGCAATTAGGTTAAAAATGAAGATATTTATGTAGAGTTTCAACTAGCTATGGTGTCTGAAAACCCAAACAGCTAATTAAATATTCTAATTCATGATTTCAGGCACGTAAGGCTCAATAGTAACCGAAACTCTAAAAAAAAACGGAATATTGATACCAATAGATACAACAAAAATGTTCCTTTAGTAGCTACGCAATTAGGCAAAAAATGAAGATATTTCAATGTTCCTTTAGTACCTACGCAATTAGGCTAAAAATTAAGATATTTATGCAGAGTTTCAACTTCATTGTGGGGAGGAGTCATAAAACCCTTGGAAGTCATTGCGAGGGGAGTTATTGAACTCTCGGTAACTGATAAATTATGTGTCATATTGTCCTATCATCTTCGAAGTTATTAATGTAGTTGTTAAGTAGAAAAATACTTCATCCTCCTAGAATTATTTAAACTATACGCAATTAGGTTAAAAATTAAGATATTTATGTAGAGTTTCAACTAGCTATGGTGTCTGAAAACCAAACAGCTATCTTGATTTCAAAATCAGGGGTATTACCAAAGCCTAAAAGTAAAGTACAAATTAAAAGCAGTCAAAAAAAGAAGAAAATAAAGCCATTTGGTTTTGATTTTGGAAAATGTCCAAAAAGTGTCCTTTTTTTCAAAAAGTTGCCTTTTTTTGAAAAAATTTAAAGTTCTGTTCCAAATATTTTCCTGGAAGAAGAAAAGTTCAACTTTGATTCTGAATTTTCTTAATGAAAATGAAATAAGTTATTGATCAATTCTATTTTCCCAAAATAATATCAAAATTTTCCACTTCAGTTAAAAAAAAAATTCTTGTTAGTCTGAAGTTGATTGTCCGAAAAGTATTTTTTGGGGAAGATACACGATTGACTGAAACAAAAGCAGAACTTTTAAAATCACAACAACTGAAGATCAGTAAATAATTCCATTATTTTTTTTTGTTAAACACAATTGGCTGAAATAAAAGCGGAAAAAAAAGCTCTTAATAGAACTTTTTAAGTGTGAACTCCTATTTTTTCAGACTAAATTATAGAAAATATAGTCAAAACACACTTTTCTGTTTTAGATGTGTACATTTTCACCTTTTCTGATTCAAATGTGTATGTTCAGTCAGAAAAGCATAGTTTTGGTTCAAAAATGAACCATTTCCATAAAAAATAGCTCTTAATAGAACTTTTTTAAGTGTGAACTCCTATTTTTTCAGACGAAAATTTAACTAAACCCCCCGTGTAACTGAATCTGTATGTAACTGAACTCTCGTGCAACTCAAGCCCCCAAATCTCGTAAACTAAAGCTTGTGTATTATAACGACCACAGAGTAACTTCGCTAATACATGGGCTGGGATGGGGGGGGGTCGGAGTCCTTTGGGGGTGTGGTAGGGGATCTCACAACACTATTCAAATAGAACTTTTGTATTATAATGACCACCGACCCCATGTAACTGAACCCCTGTTTGTTAGCAAATAGTATAGATGTGTTTCTGAACTTTTAATACAGTTTTAAATCATTCTGTAGTTCTACATGGTAACAATTGTAACACTACCACTAACAATTGTTAGTTAAGATCTAGTTCTATTTTGAATTGTTTTTTGTTTTTTTTTTTTTAGATCGGGAGCCTAAATTGGATGATGATCATTATATAACACATGACGGCTATTATGAAGTATGGAGATGGCATAATCGTTACTATCGTATACTTAGAAAAAAACTAACTGAAAGCGAGATGGAGACCTTAGCACCTGGAGGGAAAAACAATGAAAAATAATAGTCTTTTTTGTGCAATTAATATACTTTAAATAAAGCCGATTTACTTGTTTGAATGAAGTCCTATTCCTACAAGTTAAGTTAGATTGAAAATCAAGAATTTATGCGCATTTTTAACTAGCTAAGGCTATATTTGTTAAAGATGGGGCCATTTTCTTTGATTTTGAAAATCATTTATTTTTTATAGAAAACTACAATAGCTTCACGGGAATCATCTTTTAGCGTATTTTTAAACAATTTCTCTGATTATAATGTATATCTTCAGTCACAAAAGCATAGTTTCGGTTCAAAAATGAACCATTTCCATAAAAAAGCTCTTAATAGAACTTTTTAAGTGTGAAGTCCTATTTTTCAGACTAAATTATAGAAAATATAGTCAAAACACACTTTTCTGTTTTAGATGTGTACATTTTCACCTTTTCTGATTCAAATGTGTATCTTCAGTCAGAAAAGCATAGTTTTGGTTCAAAAATGAACCATTTCCATAAAAATAGCTCTTAATAGAACTTTTTTAAGTGTGAACTCCTATTTTTCAGACGAAGATTTAACTAAACCCCCCGTGTAACTGAATCCGTATGTAACTGAACTCTCGTGCAACTCAAGTCCCCAAGTCCCCAAATCTCGTAAACTAAAGCTTGTGTATTATAACGACCACAGAGTAACTTCGCTAATACACGGGATGGGGGGATCGGAGTCCTTTGGAGGTGTGGTAGGGGATCTCATAACACTGTTCAAATAGAACTTGTGTATTATAACAACCACCAACCCCATGTAACTGAACCCCTGTATAACTGAAACCCCGTACGAAAGAAATCGCTTGAGTCCTCTCGCAATAGCAAACCAAACCAGATTATACCCACTTAACCAGATCAAAAAAATGGCGGTCACACTAGCTGAAAATTTAACTAAACCCCCGTGTAACTGAATCTGTATGTAACTGAACTCTCGTGCAACTCAAGTCCCCAAATCTCGTAAACTAAAGCTTGTGTATTATAACGACCACAGAGTAACTTCGCTAATACACGGGATGGGGGGATCGGAGTCCTTTGGGGGTGTGGTAGGGGATCTCACAACACTGTTCAAATAGAACCCGATTTACGAAAAAAGGGATACCCCCCGTGCAACTGAACCCCCCTTGTAACTGAACCCGTGTATAATCGAAACCCCCCATGCAACTGTATCCCCTTTAACTGAACTCTCAAGCAACTCAATCCTCCATGCAAGCCCATCTCCCTCAAAATTTTCCAATCACTAATTACTCCTTTTTTGTCATGACATCTCCTCCAATTCGCAAATTCCATTACCATTTTTTTTTTTCGCAAAAGCTTAATCAAACATCTCCGATTGTAAAAGCATTAAAAAATTTTCCAATCACTAATTACTCCTTTTTTGCAAATGCTAAAAAGACATGTATCATGAACTAGAAATCTACGTCAGAAAAATTCCTTTTATTCAAATCCTGATCACCTATCAAGTTATCAAAAAAACTTGCCCGTTAAAACTCGAAACAAGACACGCTGGTTTTATAATACAGGTTTAATTAATTACGTAAATCTCTTGACAAAGAAAGAAATCGCTTGAGTCCTCTCGCAATAGCAAGCCAAACCAGATTATACCCACTTAACCAGATCAAAAAAAATGGCGGTCACACTAGCTTGATTAGTAATTGGACTTTCAGTCCTACATTCACGGGTTTCTGCAAAGTGCTATGGACTTCATTCGGTTTTTGGTTTATCACCAAAAAGACATTGAACTTTGAAATTGCGTCATTCCTCTTGGCAAAGAGTGTGATGACCTGTTTACCTACTAGAAGAACCTGTTTGGTACGGGGGCGTCGTAGAATAACATGATATTTCCTATATGTCTCGTAGAATAACATGGTATTTGCTATATGTCTCGGCAAAATGGTACTTAGATAACTACTTATATATATATATATATATATATATATATATATATATATATATATATATATATATATATATATATATATATATATATATATATATATATATATATATATAATATATATATATATATATATATATATATATATATATATATATATATATATATATATATATATATATATATATATATATATATTGTACCTTTCAACAATACTGAACAAAATGGCTATTTCAAATTTTGATGAGACAACTTTCAGGAAAAAAGGGTGTGGGACGGGGGCTAGTTGTCCTCCAATTTTTTGGTCGCTTAAAGGGACACTAGATCTTTAAATTTTCGTTTGAACGAGCCCTCTTGCGAAATTCTAGTACCATTTGTTCGATATGATCACCCCTGGAAAAAGCAACAACAACAAATAAACACAAATCCGTGATGCTTCTTCTGGAAAACATATATGAAACATATCTGGAAAACATATATAGATATGAGCTTGGAACCTGTACAGTGGGGTTCGCTGATATGCTGAATCTGACGGTGTGATCTCCATGAAAATTCTTTGACTTTTATGGGGTGTTTTTTACCTTTTTCGAAAATTTGGCAAATTTTCTCAGGCCCACTAATGGGTAACACTATACTTAAAAAATATTATATATTTAGAATCAGCACAGTAAGCTAATTTTTTGGTACATCTGTTGATATCAAAATTGATTTCAGATCATCAAGAATCTAATTTTTTTTCTTTTGCTAACTTTTCATTTTCATTTAGTAATACTTGATAAATAAATAGATGTTTTTGCCTGACGTTTGGAAGCCAGAAGCGATTGTTAACTAAAAAGGTGCCTGCTTGCCTATTATCTTGACTGTAGCGTAAAAGCAAGGAGAAATAAAATCGTTTGTAGATGAAACAATACAAACTTGTAAAGAATTTCAAGAGTATTTGCAAATAGTTGTTTGCGGGAAAGAGCAAGCAACTCCGAAAAATAACAACGTTGGTAAAGAAATAACGTTTGTAAAAAATTAGTAGAAAATAAGTAGTTAAGTAAATTCAATGCTAGACAAGTAGTTTTAATACTGATTTGGTGAAAAATGACATTTTTTTTTTTTTACAAAAATATGTATCCAGGGTGAAAATATTCTATTTTATGTCATAAATTTGCAAAATATGTCCCTTTTATGTCCCAAATTTCTAAAATATGTCCCTTTTTGCCCTATTATGTCATTGCATCCCGGCACACAGGAATATGTCCTTTGGACATGAAATATGTCCAGTTGGCAACCCTGCTCTTGTGGGATGTTCCTACTTTTCAAAAAAAAGGCAAGATTTGTCACGCTCGTAACTTTTGACGGGTAGCATTAAACTTAATGCTGCTTATATATTTGGAATCAGCATAAAAAAAACAATTCTTTCGATGTATCTATTATCATCAAAATTCCATTTTTAGAGTTTCGGTTACTATTCGGCAGAGTCGCTGCGTACTTACAGTTCGTTATCACGAATTGTTTGATCATTTTTCTTCGAAGATCACGCAGACGCATGAAGAATATAATTGCGTTCACCGTCGTGTTATTTTGTCTGTTTAAAAAAACGTACGGTATGTGTTCACACCTACCAATAAATTATACACTATAAAATCGTATGATGACTTTAATATATCCAAGTAAAAATCCCTAAAATAGAAAATACAAAAATCCCAGGACTTCTTGTTTCTTTGCCTAAATTAACAGTTGGAAAATGTCGGGTAATGAGATTCTCTCAACATTTGTGTTTTTATTATCTTTTTATTTTATCCATCGATTGCGCATCGTTAGCTAGGAGATAATAACGGCATGTAGGTACATAAAAAAAGAAGAAAAAAAAATGCCAGTTGATATAGTTTTTTTCACTTTCGGTGGAAACATGTGTTTGTTTCTGAAAATGTATGATTGATTTTAGGAACACGGAAAAGAAATTTGAATTTGTTATATGAAAAAAAAACGCTCACGTCATTTACAACTTGCAACCCCTAGTAACACCCATTTTCGTTAGTAGGAGATATGACGGAAATAGACTGCGATTTTTTTTAGTACCTCCAGGTCATAGACTATTTGATATAATTATATTTCAAAATTGAGCTGAAGGGGGTGGGGGAAGGGGGGCTGATGGGTTTTCTTTTTTAAATCAGATGAAAGAAAGTGTGTTTTTTTTTTTTTTGTTAAAAGGTTAGAAGTATGATTTTTAATCACTTGTAAAATAATAAAAGCTTTGACGTGTACACCTTTGACATGTGTTGGGCACGTCATGTTTACTGTTTGCAACCCTGGATGAAATCTACATTGTAAAATCTAGCAAAACCCTTTAATTTTTGAGACCCTCATTTAGTTATTCACCTTTGAATAAGCCTTTTTGAATTGTTTGTATGAACTTTGTTTAAGGTTCCGCCGAGTTAATTCTTTTCAAAGAATTCCTATAATTTTAGCGATTACTGTGACTTAGCAAAATCCCGACTTATACCAATAGTAACCCATGCACGGGCAATTAATACCAATTCATTTTGGGTTGCCTTTTCTCACGGTAGCAGAAACAGCTCACCTAAGAAAATATGACTTAATTTACTTCATTTGCATTTACAATGACCACAAAAACTTGGGTGGCCCTCTTGAAAACTAGCGACGATTAAGACGTTCGCTAAAATTGTTCAACTAAATGTTTGAAGATTCCTATGATCTAAGTTAAATGGAGACCTTAAGGTCCTTGGATAAGTTAATTTCTTTGGCATGGGCATAAAAACGGACACTGAATGACTTTTTGCAACTACCCAAGTAGTAATTTTCTATTTGACCGCGCCAATTTTAACCATTGGTATTTTGGCTTCAACAGGAAGCTCTTACGTACCGCATCTGAAAAGCCAAAGAAAATGATTTAGGACAAAGGATCAAAGGAGGGGATTTCTCGTAAGGAACCCCTTTATATTCTGAAGTGAAGCGACAAACTAGCAGTCATATGTAATAGATAAAACAACTTTCAATAAAGCAGAAATATTATTCTTAATACTTTCAAAAGTTGCCAAAGTTAAAGATTGGGTGGTCCCAATAACCATTTGTCATGCACATTATAATGCTTCACTGAAAGCACAAAATGCATAAAACTAAAATCTAAACACAAATAAGAAGACACAAAAAACAGGCAAATCCTACGTTGCGTATCCTTATCAGGGTTGCCACACGGGGACAAAAATCACTAGATTTTAGTGATTGTTTGGTTGATTTAGTGATTTTCTTCAATAACCTAGTGATTTGTGTGCTGATTTAGTGGTTTTCTTTTAAGGCAATATAAAAAAAAAATCACCAGAAACTACCCTGATCCTGATGCGCTAATATGACGTGGAAGCAAACAATCTATAAATATATAAATAGTTTCCCTATGAATGACATGCTTCTTGGTGCAATGCATCTCTAATTAGAGTGTTCCCTTGATGCCTACTTTTATGTAGAAATTTAACTGTTGATGTATGCCCGAAGCTTTACTATAACTTATCTTATCTATAACTTATCTTATCTGTAACTATCTATATCTATCTATATCTTATCTATAACTTATCTGGGGCTCTACTACCTCCTAGTATAACATCTTGATAACTTAGGAAGATAATGAATACAGGTTACCTTTTGCGAGTGACTTCTTTATGGCCTAAATTGAAACAAAAAAGTACCAGTCAGACATAATCATTTTAGAATTTGTTTTAATTCGGCATAAAAAAGCGCCGTACAAATCTAAAATGTGAAAAATGATTAAGCCGCCGCCCATAAACATTTGTATTATGAATTTAATTGTTTGATGAAAGCACGGAGGACATATCACCAGATTTTAAACCTTCAAGTTCGTTTTTTCAATCCCAAAATGATAAGCTATTTCTCGTGTACATTCAGAAGACACGCTTTTGGTAAAATTTATTTATGAGTTCGGGATACTCTACTTTTTTTTATCACACAAACATTGAAACTTAAAAGGGATAGAAATTAAACCGTATATGAGAGGGGCTTCCTCCTCCTCTTTACGTTAAAGTTTTATAATGCTTTTGAGTAATTTTCGTTGAAATGTTCAACGGCTTGTGTTTTTAAGCAGTCGCTCTTAAAAAAATTAAATAAAAAAAAAAAAAAATTTCAACTGAAAGCAAGGAGCAACAATAAAACTTAAAACGAACAGAAATTATTACGCATATAAAGGGGGTCGCCCCCTCCTCAAACCCTCGCTCTTTCCGCTAAAGTTTTTTAGTACTTTTAAAAAAACGTCTTATTGTTCTAATTAAATGGTCTTTGTGTTCGAGGAGTCATTATTAAAGAACTGGGGCAAAATTCAAACTTTAGCGTAAAGAGTGTGGTGTCGAGGAGGGAGCAACTACCTTTTTATACGTAATAATTTCTGTTCGTTTTAAGTTTTAATGTTGGTGCTTACTTTCAGTTGAAAAAACTTGTTTTCTTATTTAATTTCTGATCGTTTTTTCAAACAATGCCAGGAAATCTTACCCCACCTCCACGGAGAAACCCCCTTCCCACGGAAATATCCTCTAGACAATTTAATCCCGGTGAAAATTTACCCCGGACAATTACTCTTAACCACTCTGTGCGTAACATTGAGACGGAAAAGAGAACGCAAGACATATAAAAAGAATTTTTTATAAGAATTCTGGCAAATTCCCCTAGTGTATAATTTCTCCTGACAAGCTCACTCCCTGGAAACTTCCCTCCCCAAGGACAATTCCCCTGTGGATAATTCCCAAGCAGAAAATTTGTCCCCCAGTCACCCGAAAATGTATGACTACATCCCAATAACAAGTACTATGCACAAACAATGGGTAAATTTCATAACTTAAAGACCTTTCCCATGGGACTATGGGGGGGGGGGTCATGTTATATTCAAAGGCATAGTTATGTGGCCTTTCAACTATGATGAACAAAGTGGATATCTCAAAATTTTGATCGGACGATTTTGGGAAAAAAGGGGCGGGAGAAGGGGCCTAGTTGCCCCCAATTTTTTGGTCAATTAAAAAGGGCACTAGAACTTTAATTTTCGTTCGATGAGCCCTCTCCCGATATTATAGGACCACAGGGTCAATACGATGACCCCTGAAAAAAAAGTATCAGCGTATCTGAAACGCTGAATCTGATGCTGGGAATTTAGGGGCTGTTTCCTCCTTTTTTCAAAAATCAGGAAAATATTTTCAGGCGCGTAACCTTTGATGATTAAGACTAAACTTAGTGAAATTTATATATCTGAAATCAGCATAAAAGTCAATTCTTTTGATATTTCTATTGGTACGAAGATTCCGTTTTTTAGAGTATCGGTTACTATTGAGCTGGGTCGCTCCTTACTTACAGTTCGTTACCACGAACTGTTTGATAAGACAAAGTCAAACTTAAGCGTAAAGAGCAAGGGGTCTCGATGCAATATGTCTTGTTGTAAGTCACCAGACAAATACTCATAAACACATCATTATGTCCCTGCATAGTTCTTTTTCAGAATTAAATAAATAAACAAGGTTTTTCAACTGAAAGTAAGGAGCAACATTAAAACCTAAAACAAACAGAAATTATTACGTATATAAAGGGGATTACCCCTCCTTAACACCTTGCTCTTTACGCTAAAGTAATTTCTGTTTGAATGAGCCCTCTCCCAATATTCTAGGACCAGTGGGTCGATACGATCACCCCTGGAAAAAAAATAATAAACACCCATCCGTAATCTTTCTTCTGGCAAAAAATACAAAACTCCACATTTTTGCAGATAGGAGCTTGAAACCTATACAGTAGGGTTTTCTGGTACGCTAAATCTGATGGTGCGATTTTCATAGATATCACTTGATTTTTAGGGGGTGTTTCCCCCTTTTTCGAAAATCATGAAAAAAATTTCAGGCTCGTAACCTTTGATGGGTAAGACTAGACTTATTTAAATTCATACGTTTGGTATCAGCATAATCAGCCAATTCTTTTGATATATCTATTGGTATCAAAATTCCGTTTTTTAGAGTTTCGGTGGTTACTATTGAGCCTGGTCGTTCCTTACTTACAGTTCGTTACCACGAACTGTTTGAAAATGAAAGTGAACAAAGTTCTTCAATATACTATAATTCTGAAAACCAAAGTAAAACTTTTAACCCTTATATTCTTGATCACCCTGTCACTCGGCATCCCATTGTGCCAGTTCCCAACATAATGTTACATTGTTGTAGAAAGACACTAGGTATGTTACGATATACAAAAAAAAAAAAAAAATTGTTAGAGGGTGATATTCTAAACCTTACCTTGAGTAACTGAGCCTGGCTTGCATTGAATCTTAACTTTGAATATTGCTTTTTATCAAAGTCAAAAAGGTCTTTGTCAATTTTTTTTTTCAACTATTCTCTTTCCACCATCTAGGAGTATAATGAAAAATGAACTCATTGGTTCACGAGACTTTTTGGCACCCTTGGAACATATTTTAAAGAGATATAAAATCCTTTTGTCCACTTAGTCTAATAGTCAAAATAGGAGGCGAAGGTTGGGGCCAGAAGTTGAGATTCCTAATCTGCATTACTTAAAGGGAAACAAAGCCTAAAATCGCAAAGAAGAGAGAAACCAGGACAACAACAGCCAGTGAAAAACAGAAGAAAAAATTAAGCAAATATTTCGGTTGAGACCTCAGCTCAACCGTCTTCAGCCCAGAATAATAAAAACAATTACAGATAAAAGTCCAAAGGACAATATAAAAACCGAACCTCAAAATAAACACTGAAACTAAAATAAGGGCCCTTTCTATTTTTTGTCATGATTATCAGGTGTGGTTTCAGAAATAATTTAAAGGGAGAGTTCTATTATTTCAACTAAGTGACTATAGTACATAGTCTATAGTGACTAGTGACTCTATAGTGTTCTATAGTGACTATAGTACAACATGTATAAATACTTAAAATATTTCACATTTTTTCCAGAACATAGATGAAAAAAATCTGAACCTCGCACTTCGGGAGGGGCAGGGGGTCATAGGCAGTAACATGTACTACAATCATGGTTGATATGCCATGTATATAACCAGTATACAGTTGATAGCATCCCCCAATCTGATCTTGCAAATTTATTCGCTCAAATACTAAACCTTACATAAGGACGCATACACACTTTATTTTGAATAAGTGGACAAATTCGTTATAGCTCGAAAAAGCAGGCGTTTTATTTCAAGATCATAATGAGAATTATTTTCAAATTATTTGAAGATTATCTTCCAATAAATTGTACAATCCCCTTCTCCGCAATCCTGGGATTTGTGGGGAAGGGATGGCCAAAAGACTCCCACCCTGCTTATAGGCTTGACCCCGTATATCTACATAGTAAGAATGGATTTTTCTTTTGCAAATTGCTAAGTCACTAATTCTGCTAATCATCTAATGCAAGATTGAAATGCCAAAAAAAATGAGATATAAAAGATCTTTTTACGGATTTTGCACTTTGGCAATCCATTTAGTGTCA
This sequence comes from Artemia sinica, assembly GCA_027921565.1. NCBI lineage: Eukaryota > Metazoa > Arthropoda > Branchiopoda > Anostraca > Artemiidae > Artemia > Artemia sinica. Next base: position 56,563,149 of record CM051265.1, read on the forward strand.
AACACAAAAGCAGGATGTCATCAAATGGTACGGGATGGGATCATAAGAAACGATTTAGGAACTTCATGATAGGAACTTCATAAAACAAGATAGAAACTTCATGGAAGAACATAAAGAGTAAAGTTCTGAACAGATTTGGATGGAGAAAGATCATGCACAAATGTTTAGGCTTTGGGCAGCTATATGTGAGTAGTATAAGCCTATCAGATTTCACGGGGCGCTCCTTTTTTGGGAGACAATTGGAGTCGAACCAAAACACCAAGAGAAGGAATTTGACCTACTTTAGAGAGAGGCGTTAGAATTCTATTGCCAGATTACAGATACTCGTGCAAGAGAAGTAGATCTAAAAATAGTGTGTGCCGCTGAGTGAACATCAAATGGTTTACTCTGGAATTTGTTACAGGATTCTTACAAGGAATTTGACATGAGATTCTTACGTGCACATGGATAACACAAAGAATATATTTATTCCGAATATAATCAACACGGGAATTTTAAATGCATAAGTGTGGTCGGTATAATACACAATTACCAAATGAAGAGTGTAATTAATATAAAATATTGTATAGTATCGGGAATATACATAAACTCGATATTAATAAGGCTGCATACATTTTAGGCAATGATATGGCAGCCATTAGTCGTCCATGCCCCAACCTCCAAGGGCTCCAATATCCCTCCCCCAACTTTTTTGCCGCCTCCATTTCTTATACTTTTTTTCAAGTTTTTTTTAACTTTTATTTTTCGTTTTTTATTTTTTTAAACAGAAAATTTTTTCAACTTTTTTTACATGTCTCAGAATGACGTGAAATAAACTTAAAACCAAAAAAAAAATCACATTTAGTATTTTCGAAATAAAAAATGAGAATGATGTAAATATATTATTCATGACTTTTACTGTTAGAAAAATAGTGTTTGTAGTAGCACTTTTGTTCTGACTTGGAATTATTTTGGACTTGGAAAATTATTCCACTTTTTTTTATTTAGGCACCTGTATTAGTGGTACTCTATGGTTGCTCCTACACAATACGCAGTTCTCCCAGTGATACTATATTTTTTTTATATGTCTGATAATGACATGAAATATACTTAAAACCAAAAAAATTTACATTTAATATATTCGAAATACAAAATGAGAATGATAAAGATATGTTAGTCATGACTTTTAATATTAGAAAACTAATGTAGTAGCACTTTTTTTCTGACTTGGAATTTTTGGACTTTTGGACTTTTTGGACACACTATACAGTTCTCCAAGTGACACTATATTTTTTACACGTCTTAGAATGACTTGAAACATGCTTAGAACAAAACAAATATCACATTCAATTTTTTTGAAATACAAAATGAGAATGATATAGATTTGCTAGTCATAATTTTTATTATTAGAAAAATAATTTTTGTAGTAGCTCTTTTCTATCTTCTGACTTGGAATTTTTTGGACTTGGAAAATTATTCAATTTTTTTTATATTATCATTTTTATTTATGTGGCTGTATCAATCGTACTATAGGTATCAGAGTGAATAAATCCTTTATCTTTCGTCGGTTATGTCGGATAACATTATCAAAATCTAAGTATCAGAGTGATTAAATTCTTTATCAACATCTTTTGTCGGCTACATAGGATAACATTGACAAAATCTAAGCATCAGAGTAATTAAATTCTATATCAACATCTTTTGTCGGATACATAGAATAACATTGACAAAATCTAAGTATCAGAGTGAATAAATCATTTATCAACATCTTTTGTCAGATACGTCGGATAAAACTGAAAAAATCTAAGAATCAGATTGAATAAATTGTTTATCAACATCTTTTCTAGGATACGTCGGATAACATTATCAAAATCTAAGTATCTGAGTGACTAAATTCTTTATCAACATCTTTTGACGGATACATAGGATTACATTGACAAAATCTAAGTGTCAGAGTGAATAAATCGTTTATAAACATCTCTTGTCAGATATGTCGGATGGTTTAAAAAAAAATCTAAGAATCAGATTGAATAAATTCTTTATCAACATCTTTTTTCGGTTAAGTCGGATAACATTGACAAAATCTAAGTACCAGAGTGAATAAATCCTTTATCAACATCCTTTGTCAGATACGTTTGACAACATTCACAAAATGTAAGTATCAGAGTGAATAAACTCTTTATCATAGTCTTTTATTAGATACGTTTGATAACATTGACAAAATCTAAGTAGAAAAGTGAATAAATTCTTTATCAATGACTTTTGGTAGATACATCGGATAACATTCACAAAATCTATCTATCAGAGTGAATAAATTAATTATCAACATCTTTTATCTGATACATCAGATAACATTATCAAAATCAAAGTATCAGAGTGAATAAATCCTCTACCAACATCCTTTTTTGGATACGTCAGATAACATTATCAAAATCTAAGTATCAGAGTGATTAAATTCTTTATCAACAATCTTTGTCGGTTACATAGGATAACATTAACAAAATCTAAGTATCACAGTGAATAAATTCTATATCTATATCTTTTGTCAGATACTTCAGATAAGTATCAGAGTGAATGAATTCTTTATCAACGTCTTTTATCTGATTAATTAAAAAAAATTTCCACAAAATAAGTTTTTCAAAGAAAAGTAAAGAACTCCATTAAACAAAAAATGAGCAAAAATAAAATCAAATAATCTACCAAGCGTGAAACTACCACAAATCAGCATTGATAAATAAATGAAACCAAGAACGAACAGAAATTACAATAAATAACCGAGTCAAACTCAGAACGAGCAGAAATTAACATAAGTTGGGCTCAAAACCCCTATTCCTTCCCAAGGCCAGAACATAATTTGCACTTTACTGAAAAAAAAATATGTTTTTACTTTTATAACTTTTATAAATCAAATAATATTAACATTTTGATTACTAAATATCAGTATATGTATATTAAACTGACAATGCACATTCATTTGTATTTTTTGTTTCAGTGAATTGCAATGTTCTGGCCTTGGGAAGGCATAGGGGTTTTGAGCCCAACTTATGTTAATTTCTGCTCGTTTTAAGTTTGACTCGGTTATATAATGTAATTTCTGTTCGTTTTGGGTTTCGCTTATTTATCGATTCTGATTTGTGGTAGTTTCACGCTTGGTAGATTATTTGATTTAATTTTGCTCATTTTTTTTTAATGGAGTTCTTTACTTTTCTTTGAAAAACTAATTTTGTGGAAAAAGTTTTTTTTAAATTAATTTCTGTTTGTTTTATATTGACATAGTCTTTTCAGAGAAAAAGAAAATAAGACTTTAAATCTTTTCGTTTTTTTTAAGAATTTATAGTTTGGCCTGCTATTTGTATGCTGGAGAAAATTTTTCAGCAATTTTTAACAACATACACCCTCTTAAAAACCTGGACACAAATAGTAGTGTTTAATTTAGTTTCAAACCTCCTCTAGTTGACCTGAAATGGAAAACTTGATACCATTCGCAAAAAAATCTGTTTACTTTCTTTGATAGCTTGGATACACTTACGCTATTTTGATTTGGTTAAATTTTAAGAGCACAAGCAGCCCCAAGAGTTTGAACATAATACCCTCAGTCGTTCTTGGGATACTGCTGAGATGACTTATTGGGAATTAGCTTTAACACAGTGCATTTTGATTTAATCTTATGGCAACATTTAGTTTTTAAACATAAAGTCAAATGGGAGGGTGGGCGTGGGAGAAGGATTAGTTTCCCTCCAATCACTTTCGACTATTAAAAGGGGCATCAGACCTTTCTATTTTCAATCGAATGAGCCCTTTTCGAAGTTCCCACGACAACTCCTTCGATACGAAGTGCCCTAGTCTAAACAACAACAACAACAAAAAGTAATAAATTATACCCACATCGATCTTTACTATAAAAATATCAAGCCTTCCAATCACTTTCGACTATTAACAAGGGCACTAAGCCTTTCGATTTCCAATCGAATGAGCCGTTTTTGAAACGACAACGCTCTCTGTAAACACCTTATATGCACCCAGGTCATAAATTACAACCCTTATCCTAAGGTCTGTTAGGGTGGTTGTCATTCTCTAAGACCTAATTTCCAGAACTTTCAACTACGTTAAACAAAATGGGTATCTCAAAATTTTGATTGGATGTGCTTAGGTAAATGGTGGGCGTGAGAGCGGCAGTAGTCGCCCTCCTTTCACTTTCAACAATTAAAAATGACCCTAGCCCTTTCAATTTTCAATCAAATGAGCCCTTTTGAAGTTTCTACGACAAACAATTCAATAAAAATCTTATATGCCCCCAGGGCATAACTTACAAATCTTGCCCTGAGTGCCGAGGGGGGGGGGGTCATTCTCAAAGACCTGATTTCCAGAACTTTCTACTACGTTGAACAAAATGGCTATCTGAAAATTTTGATTGGATGTGTTTGGAGGAATAGTGGGCGTGAGAGGGAGGTTAGTTACCCTCCAATCACTTTCGACTATTAGAAAGGGCACTAGCCCTCTCAATTTCTAATTGAATGAGCCCCTTTTGAAGTTTTACGACAACTCTATCTATAAAAACCTTATATGCCCCCAGGGCACAACTTATAACCTGTGCCCTTGGGGCTCTGGAGGGTTTGTCATGCTTAAATACATAATTTCCAGAACTTTCAACTACGTTGAACAAAATGGCTATCTCTAAACTTTGATTGGATATTTTTGGGGAAATGGTGGGCGTAAGAGGGGGATTAATTACTCTTCATTCACTATCGACTGTTAAAAAGGGCAATTTCAATTTCCAATCAAATGAGCTCTTTTGAAGTTTCTCTAACAGCTTTCTATATAAACTGTATATGCCCCTAGGGCATAACTTACAACCCTTGCATTGAGGGCTTTGAGGGGGTTATCATCCTAAAAGACCTAATTTCAAGAACTTTCAACTACGTTGAACAAAATGGATACCTCAAAATTTTGATTGGATGTGTTTGGAAAAATGGTGGGCATGAGAGGGGTGTTAGTCGCTCTCCAATCACTTTCAACTATTAAAAAAGGCACTAGCTCTTTCAATTTCCAATTGAATGAGCTCTTTTGAAGTTTCTACGCTTTCAATAAAACCTTATATACCCCCAGGGCATAACTTACAACCCTTGCCCTGAGGGCTGTGGGGGGGCTGTCATCCTTAAAAACCTAATTTCCAAAACTTTCAACTAAGTTGAATAAAATGGCTATCTAAAATATTGATTGGATGTGTTTGGGGAAAAGATAGGCATGAGAGGGGGGTTAGTTGCCCTCAAATCACTTTCGACTATTAAAAAGAGCACTAGCCCTTTGAATTTCCAATCGAATGAGCCCTTTTTTCAAATTTCTACGAAAAAAATTTCAATAAAAACTTTATATGCCCCAAGGGCCAAACTTATAACCCTTGCCCTGAAGACTGTGGAGGGAGTGTCCTGCTCAAAGGTGGAATTTCCTGAACTTTGAACTGCGTGGAACAAAATGGCTGTCTCAAAATCTTTATTGGGTGTGTTTGGGGAAATGATGGGCGTGGAAGGGGTGTTAGTTGCTTTCCAATCACTTTCGACTATTAAAAAGGGCACTAGCCATTTCAATTTCCAATCGAATGTACCTTTTTTGAAGTTTCTACGACAACCCGTTCTATAAAAAACCTTATCTGCCCCCTGGGCATAATTTACAACCCTTGCCTTAAGGGCTGTGGGGGGGTGTCATCCTCAAAGACCTAATTTCCAGAACTTAAAACTACGTTGAATAAAATTGCTATCTTAAAGTTTTGATTGAATGTGTTTGGGGAAAAGGTGGGCGTGAGAGGCGGGTTAGTTGCCCTCTAATAACTTTTGACTATTAAAAAGGGCACTAGCCCTTTGAATTTCCAATCGAATGAGCCTTTTTTGAAGTTTCTACGACAACCCGTTCTATAAAAAACCTTATCTGCCCCCTGGGCATAATTTAAAACCCTTGCCCTAAGGGCTGTGGGGGACTGTCCTCCTCAAAAACATATTTCTATTTGGAAATCAACTACGCTGAACAAACCGACCATATAAAAATTTTGATTGAGTGTGTTTCGAGAAATTATGGGCGTGGAAGGGGTGTTAGTCACCTTCCAATCACTTCCGACTATTTAAAAGGGCACAAGCCACTCCAATTTCCAATTGAATGAGCCCTTTTCGAAGTTTCTACGACAACTTCTTCGATATGAAGTGCCCTGCTCTAAACAATAAAAATGATAAATAATACATTGTTCTAACATCGTTCTTAAATGCCCCCAGGGCATATCTTATAGCCCTTGCCTTGAGGGTTGTGGGGGAGTGTCCTCCTCAAAAATATATTTTCTATCTGGAAATCAACTACGCTGAACAAAATGGCTATCTCAAAATTTTTATTGGATTTGTTTGGGGGAATGATGAGCGTGTGGGGGGCTTGTTACCCTCCAATCCCTTTTGACTATTAAAAAGGGCACTAGCCAGTCCAATTTCCAATCGAATGAGCCCTTTTTGACGTTTCTACGACAACTCCTTCGATACGAAGTGCCCTGGTATGAAAAAAAATACATTGTGCCAAGATCGTTCTTTACTTAAGCAGCGCGATCACACTGCCTATGATTTATACAATAACTTTCTATATAAACCTTATATGTCCCCAGGGCATAACTTATAACCCTTGCACTGAGGGCTCTGAGGGGGTTATCATCCTAAAAGACTTAATTTCCAGAACTTTCGACTACGTCGAACAAAATAGATATCTCAAAATTTTGATTGGATGTGTATGGGAAAATGGTGGGCGTGAGAGGGGCGTTAGTTGCTATCCAATCACTTTCAACTGTTAACAAAGGCACTTGCACTTGCAATTTCCAATTGAAAAAGCCCTTTTGAAGTTCCGACGACAACGCTTTCAATAAAAACTTTATATGCCCCTAGGGCATAACTTACAACACTTGCACTGAGGGTCTGAGAGGGTAATCATCCTAAAAGCCCTAATTTCCAGAACTTTCAACTATGTTGAACAAAATGGATATCTCAAAATTTTGATTGGATGTGTTTGGGAAAATGGTGGGCGAGAGAGGGGCGTTAGTCGCTTTCCAATCAGTTTAAACTATCAAAAAAGGCACTAGCCTTTTCAATTTCCAATTGAATGAGCTCTTTTGAAGTTTCTACGACAACGCTTTCAATAAAAACTTTATATGGCCCCAGGGCGTAACTTACAACCCTTGCCCTGAGGGCTTTGGGGGGAGGGGTTGTCATCCTTAAAGACCTAATTTCCCAAACTTCCAACTACGTTGAGTAAAATGGCTATCTAAAACTTTTGATTGGATGTGTTTGGGGAAAAGTTGGGCGTGAGAGGGGGGTTAGTTGCCCTCAAATCACTTTTGACTATGAAAAAGGGTACTAGCCCTTTGAATTTCAAATCGAATGGGCCCTTTTTCAAGTTTCTACGACAAAGATTTCAATAAAAACCTTATATGCCCACAGGGCATAACTCATAACCATTGCCCTGAAGACTGTGGGGGGAGTGTCCTGCTCAAAGGTATAATTTCCTGAACTTTGTCGTAGGACAAATTGGCTATCTCAAAATTTTTATTGGATGTGTTTGGGGAAATGGTGGACGCGAAAGGGGTGTTAGTTGCCTTCCAATCACTTTTGACTATTAAATAGGGCACTAGCCATTTCAATTTCCAATTGAATGAACCCTTTTTGAAGTTTCTACGACAACGCGTTCTATAAAAACCTTATATGCCCCCAGGGCATAACTTACAACCCTTGCCCTGAAGGCTGTGGGGGAGTGTCCTCCTCAAAAACATAATTTCTATCTGAAAATCAACTACGCTGAACAAAATGGCTATCTCAAAATTTTAATTGGACGTGTTTTGGGAAATGGTGGGCATGGAAGGGGTGTTGGTTGCCTTCCAATCACTTTTGACTATTAAAAAGGGCACTAGCCACTCCAATTTCCAATTGAATGAGCCCTTTTCGAAGTTTCTACGACAACTCCTTCGATACGAAGTGCCCTGCTCTAAAGAAAAAAACAATAAATAATACATTGTGCCAACATCGTTCTTATATGCCCTCAGGGCATAACTTAAAACCCCTGCCCCGAGGATTGTGAGGGAGTGTCCTCCTGAAAAATATATTTTCTATCTTGAAATCAACTACGCTGAAAAAAATGGCTATCTCAAAATTTTGATTGGATGTGTTTGGAGGAATGATGGGCATGGGGGGGGGGGGTTAGTTGCCCTCCAATAACTTTCTACTATTAAAAAGGGCACTAGCCACTCCAATTTCCAATTGAATGAGCCCTTTTCGAAGTTTCTACGACAACTCCTTCGATACGAAGTGCCCAGGTATGGAGAAAAAAAAATAATACATTGTGCCAACATCGTTCTTTACTTAGGCAGCGCTATTGCGCTGCTTATGATTGTTTCTATAACTTTGTCCTAAGCAAAGGCTGTGGGAGAGTATGGAATCAAATGGGAAGGTAGAAATTTCCTTGACTTAGATTATGTAGCTGATTTGAGTGTCCTAATTAAAATGTTAGTAACAGGAATGATTTTTTTGTGTTGAGAGTTCATGATGCAAGAATAAGTTTGAAAACCAAAGATAACAAGACTAAGTCGCTTAGACTAGGAATAAATGAAGGTGAAGAAGGGATGTTGGATAACGTTGAGATCGATCAAGTGGATAGCTTCACTTGCCAAGGTAGTATCATTAATAAAGATAGTGGATGCTATGAAGATGTAATAAGTAGTTGGAAAAAAACTTGAAAGAATAAGAAGATAAATGTGCGATCCAAGAACAGGATATTGGGAGCTACAGTGATAACAATGCTAAAGTATGTTTCTGAGACGTGGGTGTTTCGGAAGACAGAGGAGGATTTATTGGATATTTTCCGGAGGAGTTGTCTAGGGATAGTTTTGGGTACCCTTTTCACTAATCATATTTCAAACACTAAGCTGTAAGTAAAATATATTTCTATTCCCCTTTTTAGGGCTTTAAAGAGAGGAATTTTGAGATGACCAGAATAGGTTTTGTGGATTAAAGATGATAGATTGCCAAAGGTTGTCGTTTTCTGTCACTCATTTAGGATCAAAAGAAAACCAGGTCGTCCCCGAATGGGGCTGAAAGAGGTTGTAAGAAAGGATGTAGAGCAAATTTAAACTTCTTGGAAGAGTGTAAAGAGGGAAGTCTTGAAGAGATTAGGTGAAGGAGGGGCGTGCAAAGCGGCGTTGGCCTTAGGTGGCTTGGTGCTGCAGTGAGTTGTTAGAAGTAGTAGTTGTAGTATACTGGGTAAAAATGGCATTGAAACTTTGATTAACACCCGCATGCAATAATTTGAATACTATTAGTTTCATTGTGTTTTTGCGAGTAATAAATAAGAATAAACTGTCCTTCACATGATCTTACGAAAATTCTGCATCTAATATTTAACCGAGATGACACTATAACTGACTTGAGCAGGGTTTACAATTTTAAAAACGAGTAATTTGGTCAGAAAACCTTATAAACGAACAAAGATTTCGAGACCTGTAGAGAGTTGTGGCTCTCACTTCATAAGCGTGAGGCGAAGGGGTGTATTTCAGTATCGAAGGATACCTCCTTGAAAATGCTACTAATTGGTTTGTATGATGAAATCGTCCTAATTTTCTTGAAAATGCTCCTAATACAATTTAAAATATTTTCTATACACAGAGGCTAATTATAAAACAGAATAATAAACTATTCAGAGGATGTTCATCCAACATAACAAACTTATTAAGGAGGAATTGTCATGTACAGTACCCTATTGATCACCAACCCGTAAATATTTGCGAAAACTCACGTCGTACAGGGATGGGGGAGGAGTAAATTTTAAGTGATGTCTTCAAAAAAATGGTTCTAGTTAGAATTTACTGCGAAAACTTTATTTTTTAAATTACACTTATTGAAAATGAAGTATCTCTGAAAACTCCACTGACATGAGTAGAATGCTTATAATGAATTACACTCCTGCTATACACCTTTTCATAGAAAGTAAGCAGCCCCTCACCAATCAAGGTCATTCCCTAAGGCAACCTCGAGAATCAATGAACTCTATCAAGGCCAGACACTCTTGAGAATCAATTAGCTCTGTCAAGGCCTGACACTCTTGAAAATCAGTGAACTCTATCAAGGCCAGGCACTCTTGAGAATCAATGAACTCTATCAAGGCCGGATACTCTTGAATGTCACTGCACTCTCTAGCCTTGAGAATTAGTAGTGCAATGACTTAGGATTTTAGTCACACAATAGAATCTGAGAGTTTAATTACCCTCATGCATCATTGCGCCGTATGGATTAGAGTGGTTCCTAGTTTCATTACACTAGAGTCAACGAGCTCTTACACAATCGATTTCCTTAGCCTTGAGTTTGAATATAAGAACTTGATGGAGGGTTAACAAGGTGAATCCATTGAGAGTTAAATGAATACATATTTTATTTGGGTTGGATGAATTCGATTTTACATTTTTATAGTAATCCTAGATTAAGTGATTATAAAGTGGGATTTTAAATGCATTATATTAAAAGGTGCCAAGAATAGAATTTTAATATGGAAATTCAGGACAGACCTTAGATATCCAGAAACGTCCTGATAAATCAAGTAGTAATGGGGTTATTGATTTGACAAACTAATAAAGTCGTATACATTTTAGGCAACGATACGACAGGCTCTGAGTCAGCCATGCCCCAATCCCAAAGGGCCCCAATAGCCTTCCCCCCAACCTTTCGCTCCCCTTTTTCGGACTTAAAATTTTAGGTCTTAGAATTTTTGGACTTAAGAATTTGTTTGGACTCAGAATTTTCGGCCTTAGATGGACTCAGAATTTTTTGAACATAGAAGTTTTGGGCTTACAATTTTTGGTGTCAGAAGTTTTTGGACTCGGAATTTTTTTAGACTTAGAATTTTTTATTCATAACGTTTGGGGCTCAAAAATTATACTATCTAGTATCCGTCGATAGCAGTTGATAATTTTTTGGATTTTGTGCAAATCGCGGATATTGGCGAATGACTCGCTTTATGGTTGTTAGGTATTTGGTTTTAATTCCTATAAATTTTTTGGCTTTATTGAATTTCATTCATCTTTTAATTTTTTGGTGTTTCATTAGTTTTTGTTTTTTCAAATTGAATCTCCGTGTTTGTTTTTTGTTTTTTTCTTCGGCATTTTCCTTGAATATATTATTTCGTTTCACGTTGAAGAAAAGAGGCGATTGTCCTCTCAAAACATTCGCTTTGTTTGTTTATTCAGTATTCTCGTTTTGACTTAAAAACCACATTTTTGATCGTTTCGTTTTCTTACATCTTGGCAGGTCAATGTGGTTGGAGAAACTATCATGGACTTGGTCAAGTGGGCCTGTGACCAGTGTATGGAAAATCAGGTTTATTGAAGTCAACTTTACTATGATCATACTAAGATTTTACGAAAACCCAGTAGATTCTCAAAATTTCTGTTAAATCTTTTCGGCTGATTGTTTCGTAGGACCTGGTCAAATGCGCCTCTGAACAGTGTATTCAAAATCAGATTTATTGAAGTCAACTTTACTATGATCATACTAACAATTTCAAAAAACCCAGTAGATTCTCCAAATTTCTTTTTAATCTTTTCAGTTGATGGTTTCGTTCGACTTGAACAAATGGGCCTCTGAACAGTCTATGCAAAATCGGAATTATTGAAGTCAACTTTAATATGATTATACTAACATTTTTTATTGTTTTATTGGACTTGGTCAACTTGGCCTCTGAACAGTATATGCATAATCAGATTAATTGAAGTCAACTTTACTACGATCATAATAAAATTTTCCGAAAACCTAGTAGATTCTCAAAATTTCTTTTTAATTATTTGGGCTGATTGTTTCATTAAACTTGGTAAAATAGGCCTCTGAACAGTGTCTGCAAAATTATATTTATTAAAGACAAGTTCACTATGACCATACTAACATTTTCCAAAAACCCAGTAGATTCTACAACTTTCTTCTTAATCTTTTCGCTTGCTTCTTTCATTGGACTCGGTCAAATGGACTTCTGAACAGTTTATGCAAAATCAGATTTTATGAACTCAACTTCACTATGATCATACAAACATTCTCCAAAAAAACCCATTATAGTCTCCAAATTTCTTTTTTAATCTTTTCGGTTGATTGCTATATTGGACTTGCTCAAATGGACCTCTGAACAGTGTGTGCAAAATCAAGTTTATTTAAGTCAATTACTATGATCATACTAACATTGTCAAAACTCATTAGATTCTTCAAATTTCTTTTTAATCTTTTCGGTTGATTGTTTCACTGGACTTCGTTAAATGTGCCTCTGAGCAGTGTAAGCAAAATCAGATTTATTGAAGTCAGGTTTACTAGGATCATAGTAACATATTCCAAAGACCACGTAGATTCTCCAAATTTATTTTTAATCTTTTCGGTTGATTGTTTCGCTGGACTTGGTCGAATGAGCCTCTAAAAAGTGTATGTAAAATAAAATTTATTGAAGTCAACTTTACTATGATCATATTAACATTTTTCCAGAAACCCAGTAGGTTCTCCAAATTTCATTTTTATCTTTTAGGTTGATTGTTTCATTATACTTCGTCAAATGGGCCTCTGAACCGCAAAATATGATTTATTGAAGTCAACTTTACTATGATCATACTAACATTTTCCAAAACTCTCCAAGTTTCTTTTTAATCTTTTGGGTTTACTGTTTCATTGGACATGGTCAACTGGACCTCTGAACAGTTATCCTACGTATCCGAAAAATGATGTTGATAGGGAATATTGATAAAAAAATTTATTCACTCTAATGCTTAAATTTTGTCAATGTTATCCGACGTGACAAGAGATGTTGATAAAGAATTTATTGACTCTGATACTAACATTTTGTGACTGTTATCCGACGTATCCAACAAAAGATGTTGATTTCTAAGTCGAAAAAAATTTTAAGTCCCAAACAAATCAAAACCTAAAATTCTAAGTTAAAAAAAATTGTAAATAAAAAAAATGAGGTTCATTTAGGTTCACTTAGCATGGCGCAACACGCTATTTTCCAAAAATGCAGTATATTCTCCAAATTTCTTTTAAATCCCTTCGGTTGATTGTTTCACTGGACTTTGTCAAATGGGCCTCTGAACAGTGTACGGGAAATATTGGCCTCCAAGCCGTGTATACATAATAAGATTCATTGAGATCAGTGTTGGAACCCTTGGTCCCAGTTTTGTTCAGATAAATGTCCCTCCCAGATTTATTTCTTTTGGCCCCTTAATTATTTTCCTTCCTTAAGTAATAAATTTTAATTTTCCTATTATTTTTTGACGCCCTTTTGGGTCCTCTTAACTGCGTACGTGCTTAATAGACCACGAGGGAAAGAATTGCGCAGTTAGGGAGGTCGGCCAGTAGAGTAGTAAGTCCAAGGATTGGCTGGAAAGATTCATTACCACCCTAGTAACCTCCGCCGCAGCACGCGGCTAGTGGGCTGGGAGGAAGAGTCCATTTTTTAGTTAGTTCTTATATACAACGTGTTGTGAATACAGTAAGGTTTTTTATGTACTCTTTTAACTTTTCAGCTTAGGTCGAAATTAAAGAGATATTTAGAAAACCTTATCGGTAAACTTTGGCTTTAAATGTGGCCATAGACCATCCGATCATGTTAGTATACGGAACCGTTGAAGTAACCGTGGAAATCCCACTAATTTGGGCCAAAGAGGGATCTTCCCCCTCCAGTAAGTGGCATAGCAACTCTTTGCGCCATATTTGCCTTTAAAAGTGGTGACCTCGCACGATAAACCTCCGATAAGTGGTGCCAGCGGTACTGACACTCCAATAAGTGGTAGCTAGCACTACAAACACTGGTGGAAGCAAGAACAGGAATTATTAACAGCGTTGATAATAAAAGAATTCCAAGTTTTCGAAGAGACGATTAATTTGGCCTAGAAAGTAGACTATTGTGGTGACATATAAAAAGACAAAATTACGCATTTAATTAATAGAATTATGAAAGTCTATAATGGGCTGTGGGCCTTGTTAGACAAAAATAAAAAAGAATAACGCGAAATTAATGAGTTGAGTCTACAGTGGTGGAATCTCCGTATTTAAAAGTATTACAGGGTTTAAGGACAGATAAGAAAACGTTGAAAGTTGGGTTATTATTTGAGTAAATTGGCGGACTTAGAGATAATCTTCAGTGACGAAGGTTATAAGAGTATTGAGGAGGGCAAATTAGGAGAATTTTTCAGTTTGAGCGCATATTGGACAAGGAAAGGTGGGAGGCACCTGTCCTATTGAGTAATCTGCCCAGGAGGAGATTATATTTGGAATACGAGTATCCAGGAGGGATACGTGATTTGTTTTACAGGGTAGTTCCCCTGTTTGAGTTTAGTCCAGCTAATTCACTAGTAGAATATTCGCGCGGTTTTTCTGATTATTTTATCGTCCAACCCCTGTTAATTCGTTTTCCGGAGATATAATTCACTCGCTAAAGCTGCTTGTTGTGAAAGAAGTTGTTATTCCCTAATGAAGTCTAGACATTCCGGTTATTTGAAAAATTGTTGAATCTCATTACACGGAGCTGATAATTCACAATAGTAATTGCGTACCATAATTTTTGCGTGACAGTTTTGAGCTTACCAAGATTGACTAATTGAATAAAAGATAATACAATCAGAGAGAAGTAGACGCGGTAAAATGAGGGGGTACGAAATAAACAAGGAAGAAATAATATGTGAAAAACCAAGAGAAACTCATCCCTCAGAGGCTGTGCCAAATGAAGGGGAGTTGCCGGATAGAGATAGTGCATATATAGAACAAATGAATTCAGAAAAGGAATTGAAAAGAAATAAGAACAAACGAAATTTTGGAATTATGTCGGACAGAGATGAGATTAAAAGGGCGAGTGAAGCCAATAGAAAAAAAAGAGAGAGAGATAGAAAAGAAAGGGAGAAAGATAAGAGACAACAAATATTAAATTTCATGAAGGAAGTGATGATAGCCAGAGAGGTGGACGAATCAGGCCCGTATGGACAAAATTGAAAAAGATAGTCAAGCCAATGAAATACTTCATCAGGCCCGTATGGACAAAATTGAAAAAGATAGACGAGAAAGAGAGAAAGATAGACAAGAAAGAGAGAAAGATAGACAAGAAAGAGAGAAAGAGAGGGTAGATAGAGAACGAAAGGAAGAGGCTGATAGAATAGCCAGAGAACGAAAGGAAGAGGCTGAAAGAAAAGCCAGAGAGCAAAAAGAGGAGGAAGATAGGAGATCGGAGCCTTTTTCTAAAAATTGCCATAATAAAGAAAAGAAAGTAACCTATAAAAGATCGAATTGGGCTATAGCACATAATCAAGGAAATATTGACGAGTTTGTGAAATCACATAAAATAGAAGGAAAATTAAACGGAAAATTGACCGAAATGATAATTCATTCAGGGAGCGAACAAACTTTTGTGCGAATGGACCTAATTAAAAAGACGGAAATAGACCATAAAAATAATATTACAACATTATGTTATTATGGAGATAAGCACCAATGCCCGTCTGCTTGGGTAAGAATAGAAATTGCAAAGAAGGACGGTACGGTCCAGAGAAAAACGATAAAAGTAGAGTTAGTACCTATGCTAGCAGTGGATGTTTTACTAGGAGGAGACTTTGGAGATATCTTTGCAGAAAATAAAAAACTCGAGAACACTTTTAATGAATATGAGTACAGGCCAAAATGAAACGCTGATTGTACCAGAGAATAAAGAGACGAAATTTATTTTACGCGCTTTTCCTCGGAAAGTTCGAGAAATTTTAGTACAATATGAAAACCCAAATGTCGGAGTTCAGTTCCCATTTGATGACGTAATGTTTGTTACAGGGGTAAGAATAAAAAAGACTAAAAGAGAGAAGAAAGATATTAAGCGGAACTACAATAAAGAAAGACAGTCGATCATGGACACTAGAGTCCAATTCAGATTTCATGACGATTTATTTAATGCTACTACAAAAGAAAAGAAAACTAAGAGAGAGAAAAGAGATATTAAACGGAGTTACAATGAAATTATTCAGTCAAAGATAGTGGACACTGGAGTCCAAATTAGACATAGCGGTGATTTATTATTTTGCTCGAATGACAGAATTGAGAAAAGTAGAGACGAAAAGAGGAATGCAAAGAAGAGACAAGATTTGGAGATTGAGCCTGCAGTGGCCAAAAACAAAAAAATGTTGGATAGGCTGTGCCTTGAAAACATGGATAATAAGGGGGCAAAAAAGGTCAAAGACCCATGGGGAATAAAAGAAGATGGTTACAAAAGAGAGATGAATGACCTACAACGGGTTGGGGGAAAGTTGGGAGATATTGAATTTCGAGTCGGATTGGAAAAATTTGGAAACGAATCTGAAATTAGTATTATCAATTCAAAAGATATGTCGATCCTTTATGAGGGGGAGGAATCCCTTGGGGAAGATCCCCTGCGGTAAGTCGTAAAAGGTAGCCATTTTCCTCAATGCACAACTGGCGGACAAGTTGTGATCCCGAGATTTTTGAAAGAGATTTTGCCTTTCTGATCTGGAGTCCTTGGGGGATACTCTCTCCCAGTCACTTCATACTTCACCCAAACCGTTGTCCAGCAACCCTATTCATAGCTGTTATTCTTCATGGGAGTCGACAAGTATTTCCGGCAAATTGTATTCAGTGGGAGATGTATCCAAATTTCATTTTCAATTAGCATCAACGTATATTCTTCAGTTAATTATCTCAGGGGAGGGAAACCAGAAAAAAGTGATTCATGGTTCGCTAAGATTTTTACTTCATTTTCCTGAACCCTTATCGTTTTCACAGGCCGGCCTTAGACTATTTGAAATTATGGCAAGGGGCAATTTACTTTTTTATCGAGATTTGGGGTTGTTTCCACAGATGGAAATTAAGAGGCTAGCGCAGCCAATTTTTCACGATGGCTGGCATCATCACATGTGCCAGAAATTGATTCTCTGCTCCTCTCAAATGTAAATTCGTGAGAGCAAGAAAATTTTTTTTTTTGATTGTGCTGTGCACAATGAATTTCTACGAGTCCTGAGGACGACATCCTGCAATTATTTCCAACGGAGGAGGACGAGAAGCTACTGGAAAATGAGGAAAACTTCATAGTACCCCACACTACTCGGCAAGGCAGAAACCCCCGCACGGCAGGAGCTCTAAGGAAGAAATAAACCTGGAAGACCTGGAAGACCAGAGCAAGATGAAAAAGAAATTTAGTGTTTATTTTAATTTGATTTTGTGTCTGAATTTCCAGCCAATCCAACGGGGATGTGGGCCATTTATCTTAGGAGGGAGGTGTTGGAACCCTTGGTCCCAGTTTTTTCAGATAAATGTCCCTCCCAGATTTATTTCTTTTGGCTCCTTAATTATTTTCCTTCCTTAAGTAATAAATATGATTTTTCCTATTATTTTTTGACGCCATTTTGGGTCCTCTTAACTGCGTACGTGCTTAATAGACCACGAGGGAAAGAATTGCGCAGTTGGGCGCAGTTTACTATGATCATACTAACATTTTCCAAAAAAAACAGTATAGTCTCCTCTAAAAATTTCTCTTTAATATTTTCTGTTGATTGTTTCATTGAATTTGATCAAATGAACCTCTAAACAGTGTATGCAAAATAAGGTTCATTGTAATTAACTTTACTATGATCAAACTAACATTTTCCGAAAACCCGGTAGATTCTTCAAATTTCTTTTTAATCTTTTCGGTCGATTGCTTCATTGGACCTTGTAAATTGGTCTCTGAACAGTGTATGCAAATCAGATTTATTTAAGTCAACTTTACTATGATTATACTAACATTTTCAAAACTCAGTAGATTCTCCAAATTTCTTATTAATCTTTTCGGTTGATTGTTTCATTGGACTTGGTTTCATTGGACTTGCGCCTCTGAACAGTGTATGCAAAATCAGATTCATTGAAGTCAATTTGACGATGATCAGACTAACATTTTCCAAAACCCCGTGGATTTTCCAAATTTATTTCTAATCTTTTCGGTTGATTGATTTACTGGACTTGGTGAAATGGGCCTCTGAACAGTGTATGCAAAATCAGATTTATTGAATTCAACTTTACTATAATCCTACTAAGATTTTCCAAAAGCCAAGTAGATTCTACAAATTTCTGTTTAATCATTTCGGTCAATTTTTTAATTGGACCGGTTAATTGTTTAATTGGCTTTGGTCAAATCGGCCTCTGAACAGTGTATGCAAAATCAGATTTATTTAAGTCAACTTTACTATGATCATATTAACTTTTTCCAAAACCCCATTAGGTTCTCCAAATTTCTTTTTTAGACTTGGTCAAATTGGCCTCTGAAGAGTTTACGCAAAATCAGGTTTATTGAAGTTAATTTTACTATGATCATACTAACATTTTATAATACATTACTATAATAATACTAATATTTTCCAAAAACCCAGTACATTCTCCAAATTTATTTTAAAATTTTTAGGTTGATTCTTTCATTGGACTTTGTCAAATGGGCTTCTGAACAGTGATCCGACGTATCCTACAAATTATGTTGATAAAGAATATTGATAAAAAATTTATTCACTCTGATGCTTAAATTTTGTCAATATTATCCGACGTATCCGAGAAGATATGTTGATAAAGAATTTATTCACTCTGATACTTAGATTTTGTGAATGTTATCTGACGTATCCAGCAAAACATGTTGATTATGTCCAAAAAATTTTGAGTCCCAATTTTGACAATTCAAAGTTCAAAAAAATTGTAAATTCAAAAAATTGGGCTCATTTAGTTTCACGCAGTGTGGCACACCACGTTATTTTCCAAAATCCCAGTAGATTCTCCAAATTTCTTTTTAATCTTTTCGGTCGATATTTCATTGGACTTGGTCAAATGGACTTTTGAACAAACTATGCAAAATAAGATTTGTTGAAGTCAACTTTACTATGATCATACCAACATTTTCCAAAAACCCAGCAGATTCTCACAATTTGTTTTTAATCTTTTTGGTTGATTGTTTCACTGGACTTGGTCAAATGGGCCTCTGAACAGGGTATGCAAAATTAGATTTATTGAAGTCAACTTTACTAAGATCATAATAACATTTTCCAAAGATCCCGTGGATTCTCCAAATTAATTTTTAATCTTTTCGGTTAATTGTTTCACTGGAATTGGTCAAATGGGCCTCTGAAAAGTGTATTCAAAATCAGATTTGTTGAAGTCAACTTTACTATGACCATACCAACATTTTCCAAAAACCCAGCAGATTCTCACAATTTGTTTTTAATCTTTTGGTTGATTGTTTCACTGGACTTGGTCAAATGGGCCTCTGAACAGGGTATGCAAAATTAGATTTATTAAAGTCAACTTTACTAAGATCATAATAACATTTTCCAAATATCCCGTGGATTCTGAAAATTAATTTTTAATCTTTTCGGTTGATTGTTTCACTGGAATTGGTCAAATGGGCCTCTGAACAGTTTATACAAAATCAGATTTATTGAAGTCAACTTTACTATGACCATACCAACATTTTCCAAAAAACCAGCAGATTCTCACAATATGTTTTTAATCTTTTTGGTTGATTGTTTCACTGGACTTGGTCAAATGGGCCTCTGAACAGGGTATGCAAAATTAGATTTATTGAAGTCAACTTTACTAAGATCATAATAACATTTTCCAAAGATCCCGTGGATTCTCCAAATTAATTTTTAATCTTTTCGGTTGATTGTTTCACTGGAATTGGTCAAATGGGCCTCTGAACAGTTTATACAAAATCAGATTTATTGAAGTCAATTTTACTATGATCATACTAATATTTTACAAAAACCCAGTAGATTCTATAAATTTTTGTTTAATCTTTTCGGTTAATTTTTTAATTGGATCGGTTAATTGTTTAATTGGACTTGTTCAAATGCGCCTCTGAACAGAGTATGCAAAATCAGATTTATTAAAGTCAACTTTACTATGATCATACTAATATTTTCCAAAAACCCAGTAGATTCTACAAATTTCTGTTTAATATTTTAGGTTTACTGTTTCATTGGACTTGGTGAAATGGACTTCTGAACAGTGTATGCAAATTCAGATTTATTGAACCCAACTTTACTATGATCATACTAATATTTTACAAAAACCCAGTAGATTCTACAAATTTCTGTTTAATCTTTTCGGTTAATTTTTCAATTGGATCGGTTAATTGTTTAATTGGACTCGGTCAAATGCGCCTCTGAACAGAGTATGCAAAATCAGATTTATTTATGTCAACTTTACTATGATCATACTAACATTTTCCAAAAACCCAGTAGAATCTCCAAATTTCTTTTTAATCTTTTCGGTTGATTCTTTCGTAGGACTGGTCAAAGGGGCCTCTGAACAGTGTATGCAAAATCAGATTTATTGAAGGCAACTTTACTATGATCATATTCATATTTTCCAAAAACCAAGTAGGTTCTCCAAATTTCTTTTTAATCTTTTGGGTTGATTGTTTCATTAAACTTGGTCAAATGGGCCTCTAAACAGTGTACGCAAAATCAAGTTTATCGAAGTTAACTTTACTATCCTCATACTAGCATTTTATCATACTTTACTATGATCATACTAACATTTTCCAAAACCCCAGTAGATTCTCAAAATTTCATTTTAATCTTTCAGTTTGATTGTTTCATTGGACTTCGTCAAATGTGCCTCTGAAAAGTGATTTTGATAAAATGAATGTTAATAAATGAATTCTGACAAATGATATTGATAAAGAATATTGGTAAAAAATTTATTCACCCTGATGCTTAAATTTTGTAAATATTATCTGACTTATCTGAAAAGAAATGTTCATAAAGCATTTATTAACTCTGATACTTAGATTTTGTGAATTTTTTCCGACGCATCAAACAAAAGATGTTGATTTCTAAGTCTAAAAAATTTTAAGTCCCAATTTTGAGTCCAAAAACTTTAAGTAATCTTTTCGGTTGATGTTTCATTGGACTTGGTCATATGGACCTCTGAACAGTCTATGCAAAATCAGATTTATTGAAGTTAACTTTACTATGATCAGTATGCAAAATCAGATTCATTGAAGTCAATTTGACGATGATCAGACTAACATTTTCCAAAACCCCGTAGATTTTTCAAATTTATTTCTAATCTTTTCGGTTGATTGTTTCACTGGACTTGGTGAAATGGGCCTCTGAACAGTGTATGCAAAATCAGATTTATTGAATTCAACTTTACTAAAATCCTACTAAGATTTTCCAAAAGCCAAGTAGATTCTACAAATTTCTGTTTAATCATTTCGGTCAATTTTTTAATTGGATCTGTTAATTGTTTAATTGGCCTTGGTCAAATGGGCCTCTGAACAGTTTATAGAAAATCAGATTTATTGAAGTCAACTTTACTATGACCATACCAACATTTTCCAAAAAACCAGCAGATTCTCACAATATGTTTTTAATCTTTTTGGTTGATTGTCTCACTGGACTTGGTCAAATGGGCCTCTGAACAGGGTATGCAAAATTAGATTTATTGAAGTCAACTTTACTAAGATCATAATAACATTTTCCAAAGATCCCGTGGATTCTCCAAATTAATTTTTAATCTTTTCGGTTGATTGTTTCACTGGAATTGGTCAAATGGGCCTCTGAACAGTTTATAAAAAATCAGATTTATTGAAGTCAATTTTACTATGATCATACTAATATTTTACAAAAACCCTAGTAGATTCTATAAATTTTTGTTTAATCTTTTCGGTTAATTTTTTAATTGGATCGGTTAATTGTTTAATTGGACTTGGTCAAATGTGCCTCTGAACAGAGTATGCAAAATCAGATTTATTAAAGTCAACTTTACTATGATCATACTAATATTTTCCAAAAACCCAGTAGATTCTACAAATTTCTGTTTAATATTTTTAGGTTTACTGTTTCATTGGACTTGGTGAAATGGACCTCTGAACAGTGTATGCAAATTCGGATTTATTGAAGCCAACTTTACTATGATCATACTAATATTTTACAAAAACCCTAGTAGATTCTACAAATTTCTGTATAATCTTTTCGGTTAATTTTTCAATTGGATCGGTTAATTGTTTAATTGGACTCGGTCAAATGGGCCTCTGAACAGTGTATGCAAAATCAGATTTATTTATGTCAACTTTACTATGATCATACTAATATTTTCCAAAAACCCAGTAGAATCTCCAAATTTCTTTTTAATCTTTTCGGTTGATTCTTTCGTAGGACTGGTCAAATGGGCCTCTGAACAGTGTATGCAAAATCAGATTTATTGAAGTCAACTTTACTATGATCATATTCATATTTTCCAAAAACCAAGTAGGTTCTCCAAATTTCTTTTTAATCTTTTCGGTTGATTGTTTCATTAAACTTGGTCAAATGGGCCTCTAAGCAGTGTACGCAAAATCAGGTTTATCGAAGTTAACTTTACTATCCTCATACTAGCATTTTATCATACTTTACTATGATCATACTAACATTTTCCAAAACCCCAGTAGATTCTCAAAATTTCATTTTAATCTTTCAGTTTGACTGTTTCATTGGACTTCGTCAAATGTGCCTCTGAAAAGTGATTTTGATAAAATGAATGTTGATAAATGAATTCTGACAAATGATATTGATAAAGAATATTGGTAAAAAATTTATTCACCCTGATGCTTAAATTTTGTAAATATTATCTGACTTATCTGAAAAGAAATGTTCATAAAGCATTTATTAACTCTGATACTTAGATTTTGTGAATTTTTTCCGACGCATCAAACAAAAGATGTTGATTTCTAAGTCTAAAAAATTTTAAGTCCCAATTTTGAGTCCAAAAACTTTAAGTAATCTTTTCGGTTGATGTTTCATTGGACTTGGTCATATGAACCTCTGAACAGTCTATGCAAAATCAGATTTATTGAAGTTAACTTTACTATGATCATACTAACATTTTCAAAAACCCAGTAGATTCTCCTAATTTGTTTTTAATCTTCTCGGTTGACTGTTTCATTCGACTTGGTGAAATGCGCCTCTAAATAGTCTATGCAAAATCGGATTTATTGAAGTCAACTTTACTAGGATCATGCCAGCTGTTTCCAAAAACCAAGTAGATTATCCAAATTTCTTTTTAAGCTTTTCCGTTGATTGTTTCATTGGAGGTGGTCAAATGGGCCTCTGAACATGCAAAATCAGAATTTATCGAAGTCAACTTTGCTATGATCATACTAATATTTTCTAAAAACCAAGTTCATTCTCCAAATTTCTTTTTAATCTTTTCGGTTGATTGTTTTATTGGACTTGGTATAATGCGCCTCTGAACAGTGTATGCAAAATCAGATTCATTGAAGTCAATTTGACGATGATCAGACTAACATTTTCCAAAACCCCGTAGATTTTTCAAATTTATTTCTAATCTTTTCGGTTGATTGTTTCACTGGACTTGGTGAAATGGGCCTCTGAACAGTGTATGCAAAATCAGATTTATTGAATTCAACTTTACTATAATCCTACTAAGATTTTCCAAAAGCCAAGTAGATTCTACAAATTTCTGTTTAATCATTTCGGTCAATTTTTTAATTGGATCTGTTAATTGTTTAATTGGCCTTGGTCAAATGGGCCTCTGAACAGTGTATGCAAAATCATATTTATTTAAGTCAACTTTACTATGATCATATTAACTTTTTCCAAAAACCCATTAGGTTCTCTATCTTTTTAATCTTTTCGGTTGATTGTTTCATTAGACTTGGTCAATATGGCCTCTGAAGAGTTTACAAAAAGTCAGGTTTATTGAAGTTAATTTTACTATGATCATACTAACATTTTATCATGCTTTACTATAATAATACTAATATTTTCCAAAAACCCAGTACAATCTCCAAATTTATTTTTAAATTTTAGGTTGATTCTTTCATTGGACTTTGTCAAATGGGCTTCTGAACAGTGATCTGACGTATCCTACAAATTATGTTAATAAAGCATATTGATAAAAAATTTATTCACTCTGATGCTTAAATTTTGTCAATATTATCAGACGTATCTTAAAGGAGATGATGATAAAGAATTTATTCACTCTGATACTTAGATTTTGTGAATGTTTCTGACGTATCCAACAAAACATGTTGATTTCTATGTCCAAAAATATTTGAGTCCCAATTTTGACAATTCAAAGTTCAAAAAAATTTTAAATCGAAAAAATTGGGTTCATTTAGTTTCACTTAGTTGTGGCACACCACGCTATTTTCTAAAATCCCAGTAGATTCCCCAAATTTCTTTTTAATCTTTTCGGGTGATATTTCATTGGACTTGGTCAAATGGACTTTTGAACAAACCATGCAAAATCAGATTTATTGAAGTCAACTTTACTATGATCATACTAACATTTTCCAAAAACCCAGTAGATTCTCCCAATTTGTTTTTAATCTTTTTGGTTAATTGTTTCACTGGACTTAGTTAAATGGGCCTCTGAACAGTGTATGCAAAATTAGATTTATTAGAGTCAACTTTACTAAGATCATACTAACATTTTCCAAAAACCCAGTAGATTCTCCAAATTAATTTTTAATCTTTTCGGTTGATTGTTTCACTGGACTTGGTGAAATGGGCCTCTGAACAGTGTATGCAAAATCAAATTTATTGAATTCAACTTTACTATAATCCTACTAAGATTTTCCAAAAGCCAAGTAGATTCTACAAATTTCTGTTTAATCATTTCGGTTAATTTTTTAATTGGATCTGTTAATTGTTTAATTGGCCTTGGTCAAATGGGCCTCTGAACAGAGTATGCAAAATCAGATTTATTTAAGTCAACTTTACTATGATCATATTAACTTTTTCCAAAAACCCATTAGGTTCTCCAAATTTCTTTTTAATCTTTTCGGTTGATTGTTTCATTAGACTTGGTCAAATTGGCCTCTGAAGAGTTTACGCAAAGTCAGGTTTATTGAAGTTAATTTTACTATGATCATACTAACATTTTATCATGCTTTACTATAATAATACTAATATTTTCCAAAAACCTAGTACAATCTCCAAATTTATTTTTAAATTTTAGGTTGATTCTTTAATTGGACTTTGTCAAATGGGCTTCTGAACAGTGATCCGATGTATCCTACAAATTATGTTGATAAAGCATATTGATAAAAAATTTATTCACTCTGATGCTTAAATTTTGTCAATATTATCAGACGTATCTGAGAAGAGATGATGATGAAGAATTTATTCACTCTGTTGCTTAGATTTTGTGAATGTTATCTGACGTATCCAACAAAACATGTTGATTTCTATGTCCAAAAAATTTTGAGTCCCAATTTTGACAATTCAAAGTTCAAAAAAATTTTAAATCGAAAAAATTGGGTTCATTTAGTTTCACTTAGTTGTGGCACACCACGCTATTTTCTAAAATCCCAGTAGATTCCCCAAATTTCTTTTTAATCTTTTCGGGTGATATTTTATTGGACTTGGTCAAATGGACTTTTGAACAAACTATACAAAATCAGATTTATTGAAGTCAACTTTACTATGATCATAATAACATTTTCCAAAAACCCAGTAGATTCTCCCAATTTGTTTTTAATCTTTTTGGTTAATTGTTTCACAGGACTTGGTTAAATGGGCCTCTGAACGGTGTATGCAAAATTAGATGTATTAAAGTCAACTTTACTAAGATCATACTAACATTTTCCAAAGATCCCGTGGATTCTCCAAATTAATTTTTAATCTTTTCGGTTGATTGTTTCACTGGACTTGGTCAAATGGGCCTCTGAACAGTGTATGCAAAATCAGATTTATTGATGTCAACTTTACTATGATCATACTAATATTTTACAAAAACCCAGTAGACTCTATAAATTTTTGTTTAATCTTTTCCGTTAATCTTTCAATTGGATCGGTTAATTGTTTAATTGGACTTGGTCAAATGCGCCTCTGAACAGAGTATGCAAAATCAGATTTATTGAAGTCAACTTTACTATGATCATACTAACATTTTCCAAAAACCCAGTAGATTCTACAAATTTCTGTTTAATCTTTTCGGTTTACTGTTTCATTGGACTTGGTGAAATGGACCTCTGAACAGTGTATGCAAAATCAGATTTATTGAAGCCAACTTTACTATGATCATACTAATATTTTACAAAAACCCAGTAGACTCTACAAATTTCTGTTTAATGTTTTCGGTTAATTTTTCAATTGGATCGGTTAATTGTTTAATTGGACTTGGTCAAATGGGCCTCTGAACAGTGTGTGCAAAATCATATTTATTGATGTCAACTTTACTATGATCATACTAGCATTTTCCAAAAACCCAGTAGATTCTCCAAATTTCTTTTTAATCTTTTCGGTTGATTGTTTCATTGGACTTGGTCAAATGGGCCTCTGAACAGTGTATGCAAAATCAGATTTATTGAAGTCAACTTTACTATGATCATATTAATATTTTCCAAAAACCAAGTAGGTTCTCCAAATTTCTTTTTAATATTTTGGGTTGATTGTTTCATTAAACTTGGTCAAATGGGCCTCTAAACATTGTACGCAAAATCAGGTTTGTTGAAATTAACTTTACTATCATCATACTAGCATTTATCATACTCTACTATGATCATACTAACATTTTCCAAAAACCCAGTAGATTCTCCAAACTTCTTTTTAATCTTTCAGGTTGATTGTTTCATTGGGCTTTGTCAAATGGGCCTCTGAACAGTGATGTTGATAAAATGATAGTCGATAAATGAATTCTGACAAATGATATTGATAAAGAATATTGGTAAAGAATTTATTCACCCTGATTCTTAAATTTTGTAAATATTATCTGACTTATCTGAAAAGAAATGTTGATAAAGCATTTATTCACTCTGATACTTAGATTTTGTGAATGTTATCCGACGCATCAAAAAAAAGATGTTGATTTCTAAGTCTAAAAAATTTTAAGTCCCAATTTTGAGTCCAAAAACTCTAAGTAATCTTTTCGGTTGATGTTTCATTGGACTTGGCCATAAGGACCTCTGAACAGTCTATGCAAAATCAGATTTATTGAAGTCAACTTTTCTATGATCATACTAACATTTTCAAAAACCAAGTAGATTCTCCTAATTTACTTTTAATCTTTTTGGTTGATTGTTTCATTCGACTTGATGAAATGCGCCTCTAAACAGTCTATGCAAAATCAGATTTATTTAAGTCAACTTTACTAGGATCATACCAGCTGTTTCCAAAAACCAAGTAGATTTTCCAAATTTCTTTTCAAGCTTTTCCATTGATTGTTTCATTGGAGTTGGTCAAATGGGCCTCTGAATAGTGTATGCAAAATCAGAATTTATCGAAGTCAACTTTACTATAATCATACTAATATTTTCTAAAATCCAAGTTGATTCTCCAAATTTCTTTTTAATCTTTTCGGTTAATTGTTTCATTTGACTTGGTCAAAGTGGCCTTTGAATATATGCATAATCAGATTTATTGAAGACCACTTTACTATGATCATAATAACATTTTCCAAAACCCCAGTAGATTCTCAAAATTCCTTTTTAATCTTTTGGGTTGATTGTTTCATTGGGCTTGGTCAGTTAGGCCTCCGTACAGTGTATGCAAAATCAGATTTATTGAAGTCAAGTTTACTATGATCATACTAACATTTTTCAAAAACCCAGTAGGTTTTCATAGTTTCTTTTTAGTCTTCGCTTGAATCTTTCATGAGACTTGGTCAAATGGGCCTCTGAACAGTTTATGCAAAATTATATTTTTTGAAGTCAACTTTACTATGGTGATACTAAAATTTTCCAAAAACTCAGTAGGCTCTTCAGATTTCTTTTTAATCTTTTCGGTTGATTGTTTCATTGGACTTGGTCCAATGGGTCTCTGAACAGTGTATGCAAAATATTGGCCTCCAAATAGCGTATGCAAAATCAGATTCATTGAAGTCAACTATACAATGATCATACTAATATTTTCCAAAAACCAGTAGATTCTCCAAATATCTTTTTAATCTTTTCCCTTGATTTTTTCATTGGACTTGGTCAAATAGGTCTCTGAACAGTTTATGAAACTTCAGATTTATTTACGTCAACTTTACTATGATCATGCTAAGATTCTCCAAAATCCCAGTAGATTATATACTATATAGTCTCCAAATTTCTTTTTAATCCTTTCGGTTGATTGTTTCTTTGGATTTGGTCAAATGGACCTCTGAACAGAATGTGTGCAAGCAGAAAATTTTCCTGGGGGGGTGGGTCAGATACCAAAATAGTAGAGGTAAAATAAGACTCAAATAAAATTCTCAAATTTGGAAATCCTTTTTTTCCACGGGGGGGGGGGTATTTTTTGCGGGGATTATTTTCCGCGTGTGGGTATTTTCCATGTGGATATTTTCCGTGGGGTATTTCCCGGGGGGTATTTTCCAAGGGGGGAATTTTTCACGGGAGGTATTTTCCAAGGGGGTAATCTCCGGGAGAGGGGTAAATGCCGGCCACCAGACTGATCATATTTCAAACAGTGAGTGAAAGAAAAATGTGATTCTATACCGGTATAGAAAAACCAAGACTTTTATTATAAAAAAAAAGAATGGTTATTATTCTACTAATACTTTTACTAATTACTATTATTTCTATTATTCAATCATTAAATTCAGTAGATCTTTTTGGTTGATTGTTTCATTAGACTTGGTCAAATGGGTCTCTGAACAGTGTATGCAAAATCAGATTTATTGAAGTCAACTTTACTATGATCATACTAACATTTTCCAAAAACCCAGTAGATTCTCATTTTTTTTAATCTTTTCGGTTTATTGTTATATTGGACTAGGTGAAATGGGCCTCTAAACGGTGTTTGTAAAATCAGATTTATTGAAGTCAACTTTACTATGATCATACTAACATTTATCAAAAACCAGTAGATTCTACAAATTTCTGTTTAATCTTTTCGGTTAATTTTTTAATTTGATCGGTTAATTGTTTAATTGGATTTGGTCAAATGGGCCTCTGAACAGAGTATGCAAAATTAGATATTGAAGTCAACTTTACTATGATCATACTAACATTTTCCGAAAACCCAGTAGATTCTCCAAATTTCTTTTTAATCTTTTCTGTTCATTTTTCCATCAGACTTGGTCAAATGGGCCTCTGAATAGTGTATGCAAAATCAGAGCTATTGAAGTCAACTTTAGTATGATCATACTAGCATTTATCATACTTTACTACGATCATACTAACATTTTCCAAAAACCCAGTATATTCTCCAAATTTCTTTTTAATCTTTTATGTTGATTGTTTCATTGGGCTTTGTCAAATGGGCATCTGAAAAGTGATCCAACGTATCCGACAAATGATGTTGATAAAGAATATTGATAAAAAATTTATTCACGCTGATGCTTAAATTTGGTCAATATTATCCAACGTATCTGACAAGACATGTTAATAAAGAATTTATTCACTCTGATGCTTAGATCGTATCTACGTTATATCATATTTTCATATTTTAGATCATATTTTCATATTAGATCATATTTTCCGGGGGGTATTTTCCACGGGAGGCATTTTCCACGGGAGGTATTTTCCAAGCGTGTAATCTCCGGGGGGGGGGGGGGGTAAACGCGGCCACCAGACTGATCATATTTCAAACAGTGAGTGGTAAAAAAAATGTGATTCTTTACCGGTATAAAAAAAACCAAGACTTTTACTATAAAAAAAGAATGATTTCTATTTTACTAATGTTTTTAATAATTACAATTAATTCTACTATTTAATTTAAGCTATTTTTTTTAATTTATTTAGAATTATTTGTTGATTAATTATTAATTATTTGTTGATTTATTAAAAGATCAGTGTTTTTAATTCACAAATTCTGGTATCTTGACTAAATTCCCGTTCAGGTTTAAGCTAAAAGTTAAATTTCATTATTATAAAAGAAAAGCAAGCAAAATTTCTAATAGGATAAGACCTTATAGGATATAACCAATGGAAGGGCCACAGGATGATCATTATAGACTTAAGCCAAATTAGAATCTTACCCCTTAACTAGGATTATATTTTAAAAATTAAGGAAAAGAATAAGAAAAATTAGACTTACGTTTTTAGCTTGACAAAATATGAGAAAAACCAAGATCAAACTGACTCCTGGTAGGGCACCATGCTCTATATATGTAAAACTTTCTTTGTTTATTAATTCCAAAATTCGGTAAGCCTTATCAAGCTTGTTGCACTAATGCTAGGGTATAAGAATGTCCTTGAGAGTACTTACTCAACACCATAAATCGTGTTCTGGTTTCAGTCTTCTTTAGATAGATAAATAATGACTTATACCTATATTGAGTTAATCTAAGATCTAAGAATTGAATTAGATTCTGAATTGATTCTAAACAAGTTTCATAGCAGTTCTTAAAGACAAAACAAAAATAAGAAATTATTTTTCTTTGATTAGTTGTTACACTTCTATTTTCTTCCTACTTTGGTCTAAGTTCCAGGGAGGCCATGGAACTTAGACGAGAGTCCCCCCCCCTGTGGGCGCCCATGCTAAAAAGTGTATACAAAATCAGATTTATTGAAGTTAGCTTTACTATGATCATACTGACATTTTCCACAACCCCGTAGTTTCAAAAAATTTCTTTTTAATCTTTTTGGTTGATTGTTTCACTGGACTTGGTCAAATTGGCGTCTGAATAGTTTATGAAAAATTATTTTTATTGAAGTCAAATTTACTACGATCATTCTAAAATTTTCCAAAAACCCAGTAGATTCTACAAATTTCTGTTTAATCTTTTTAGGTTGATTGTTTCATTGGACTTGGTCAAATGGGCCTCTGAACATTGCATGCAAAATCAGATTTATTAAAGTCAACTTTACTGCGATCGTACTAATATTTTCCAAAAACCCAGTTGATTCTCCAAATTCCTTTTTAATCTTCTAGGTCGATTGTTTCATTGGACTTTGTCAAATCGGCCTTTGAAGAGTGTATGCAAAATCATTAAAACCAGTAGATCTTTTCGGTTGATTGTTTCATTGGACTTGGCCAAATGGGCCTCTGAACAGTTTATGGAAAGTCAGATTTATGGAACTCAACATTACTATGATCATACTTACATATTCGAATAACCCAGTAGATTCTCAATTTTTTTAATCTGTTCGGTTGATTGTCTCATTAGACTTGGTCAAATAAGCCTCTGAACAGTGTGCGCAAAATCAGATTTATTGTGGTCAACTTTACTGTGATCGTACTAATATTTTCCAAAGACCCAGTAGATTCTCCAAATTTTTTTTTAATGTTTTCGGTCGATTCTTTCATTGGACTTTGTCAAATGGGCCTTTGAAGAGTGTATGCAAAATCATTAAAACCAGTAGATCTTTTCGGTTGATTGTTTCACTGGTTCATTGGACTTGGTCAAATGGGCCTCTGAACAGTTTATGGAAAATCAGATTTATTGAAGTTAACATTACTATGATCATACTAACATTTTCCAAAAACCTAGTAGATTCTCAAATTTTTTTTTAATCTATTCGGTTCATTGTTACATCGGACTAGGTCAAATGGGCCTCTGAACAGTGTTTGTAAAATCAAATTTATTTAAGTCAACTTTACTATGATCAAACTAACATTTTCCAAAAACCCAGTAGACTCTCCAAACGTTTTTAATCCTTTAAGTTGATTGTTTCATTGGACTTGGTCAAATCGGCCTCTGAAAAGTGTATGCAAATTCCGTTTTATTGAAGTCAGCTTTACTATGATCGTCCTAACATTTTTGATCGGTTCACTGGAGTTGGTCAAATGGGCCTCTGAACAGGACTCTGAAATCATCCTCTGAAATGAGATTCATTGAAGTCAACTTTACTCTGATCATACTAACATTTTCCAAAACCAGTAGATTCTCCAAATTTCTTTTTAATCTTTTCACTTGATTTTTTCATTTGACTTGGTCAAATGGGTCTCTGAACAGTTTATGAAACAACAGATTTATTTACCTCAGCTTTACTATGATCATGCTAACATTTTCCAAAACCCCAGTAGATTCACCAAATTTCTTTTTAATCCTTTCGGTTAATTGTTTTATTGGACTTGGTCAAACGGGCCTCTGAACAGTTTCTGCAAGCAAAATCAGATTTATTGAAGTCAACTTTACTATGATCATAATAACATTTTTCAAAAACTCAGTAGATTCTCAAAATTTCTTTTGAATCTTTTGGGTTTACTGTTTCATTGGACTTGGTCAACTGGACCTCTGGACAGTGATCCGACGTATCCGAAAAATGATGTTGATAATTAATATTGATAAAGAATTTATTCACTCTAATGCTTGAATTTTGTCAATGTTGTCTGACGTATCTGACAAGAGATGTTGATAAAGAATTTATTGACTCTGATACTAACATTTTGTGAATGCTATCCGACGTATCCAACTAATGATGTTGATTTCTAAGTCAAAAATATTTTAAGTCCCAAACAAATCGGAGTCCTAGAATTCTAAGTTAAAAAAAAATTGTACATCCAAAAAATCTGGATCATTTAGGTTCACTTAGCATGGCGCAACACGCTATTTTCCAAAAATCCGATAGATTCGCCAAATTTCTTTTAAATCCTTTCGGTTGATTGTTTCATTGGACTTTGTCAAATGGGCCTCTGAACAGTGTACGGGAAATATTGGCCTCCAAAGCGTGTACACATAATAAGATTCATTGAAGTCAACTTTACTATGATCATTCTAATTTTTTCCAAAAAAAAAACAGTATAGTCTCCTCTAAAAAATTTTTTTTAATCTTTTCTGTTGATTGTTTCATTGAACTTGGTCAAAAGGATCTCTAAATAGTGTATGCAAAATAAGGTTTATTGTAGTTAACTTTACTATGATCAAACTAACATTTTCCGAAAACCCGGTAGATTCTTCAAACTTCTTTTTAATCTTTTCGGTCGATTGCTTCATTGGACTTGGTCAATTGGTCTCTGAACAGTGTATGCAGATCAGATTTATTTAAGTAAACTTTACTATGATCATACTAACATTTTCAAAACCCAGTAGATTCTCCAAATTTCTTATTAATCTTTTCGGTTGATTGTTTCATTGGACTTGGTCTAATGCGCCTCTGAACAGTGTATGCAAAATCAGATTTATTGAAGTCAATTTGACGATGATCACACTAACATTTCCAAAACCCCGTAGATTTTCCAAATTTCTTTTTAATATTTTCTTGTGATTGTTTCACTTTACTTGGTCAAATGGCCTTCTGGACAGTCTATGCAAAATCAGACTTATTGAAGTCAACTTTACTATGATCATACTAACATTTTCCAAAGATCCAATGGGTTCTCCAAATTTGTTTCTAATCTTTTCGGTTGACTGTTTCACTGGACTTGGTCAAATGGGCTCTGAACAGTGTATGCAAAATCAGATTTATTAAAGTCAACTTTACTAAGATCCTACTAAGATTTTCCAAAATCCAAGTAGATTCTACAAATTTCTGTTTAACCATTTCGGTCAATTTTTTAATTGGATCGGTTAATTGTTTAATTGGCCTTGGTCAAATGGGCCTCTGAACAGTGTATGCAAAATTAGATTTATTTAAGTCAACTTTACTATGATCATATTAACTTTTTCAAAACCCAGTAGGTTCTCCAAATTTCTTTTTAATCTTTTCGGTTGATTGTTTCATTAGACTTGGTGAAATAGGCCTCAGAAGATTTTACGCAAAATCAGGTTTATTGAAGTTAATTTTAATATGATCATACTAACATTTTATCATACTTTACTATAATAATACTAATATTTTCCAAAAACCAAGTACATTCTCCAAATTTATTTTTAAATTTTTAGGTTGATTCTTTCATTGGACTTCGTCAAATGGGCTTCTGAACAGTGATCCGACGTATCCTACAAATTATGTTGATAAAGAATATTGATAAGAAATTTTTTCATTCTAATGCTTAAATTTTGTCAACATTACCCGACGTATCCGAGAAGAGATGTTGATAAAGAATTTATTCACTCTGATGCTTAGATTTTGTCAATGTTATCTGACGTATCCAACAAAACGTGTTAATTTCTATGTCCAAAAAATTTTGAGTCCCAATTTTGACAATTCAAAGTTCAAAAAAATTGTAAATCCAAAAAATTTGGTTCATTTAGGTTCACTTAGTGTGGCGCACCACACTGTTTTCCAAAAACCCAGTAGATTCTCCAAATTTCTTTTTAATCTTTTCGGTTGATATTTCATTCGACTTGGTCAAATGGACTTTTGAACAATCTATGCAAAATCAGATTTATTGAAGTCAACTTTACTACGATCATACTAACATTTTCCAAAAACCCAGTAGGTTCTCCCAATTTTTTTTTAATCTTTTTGGTTGATTGTTTCACTGGACTTGGTCAAATGGGCTTTTGAACAGTGTATGCTAAATTAAATTTATTGAAGTCAACTTTACTAAGATCATACTAACATTTTACAAAGATCCCGTGGATTCTCCAAATTAATTTTTAATCATTTCGGTTGATTGTTTCACTGGACTTGGTCAAATGGGCCTCTGAACAGTGTATGCAAAATCAGATTTATTGAAGTCAACTTTACTGTGATCATACTACCATTTTCCAAAAACCCAGTAAATTCTACAAATTTCTCTGAACAGTGTATACAAAATCAGATTTATTGAAGTCAATTTTACTATGATCATACTAATATTTTACAAAAACCCAGTAGATTCTACAAATTTCTGTTTAATCTTTTCGGTTAATTTTTCAATTGGATCGGTTAATTGTTTAATTGGACTTGGTCAAATGTGCCTCTGAACAGAGTATGCCAAATCAGATTTATTAAAGTCAACTTTACTATAATCATTCTAACATTTTCCAAAACCAAGTAGACTCTACAAATTTCTGTTTAATGTTTCGGTTTACTGTTTCATTGGACTTAGTAAAATGGACCTCTGAACAGTGTATCCAAAATCAGATTTATTGAAGCCAACTTTACTATGATCATACTATTATTTTACAAAAACCCAGTAGATTCTACAAATTTCTGATTAATGTTTTCGGTTAATTTTTCGATTGGATCGGTTAATTATTTAATTGGACTTGGTCAAATGGGCTTCTGAACAGTGTATGCAAAATCAGATTTATTGAAGTCAACTTTACTATGATCATACTAGCTGTTTCCAAAAACCAAGTAGATTCTCCAAATTTCTTTTTAAGCTTTTTGGTTGATTGTTTCATTGGACTTGGTCAAATGGGCCTCTGAACAGTGTATGCAAAATCAGATTTATTGAAATCAACTTTACTATGATCATATTAATATTTTCCGAAAACCAAGTAGGTTCTCCAAATTTCTTCTTAATCTTTTGGGTTGATTATTTCAATAAACTTGGTCAAATGGGCCTCTAAACAGTGTACGCAAAATCAGGTTTATTGAAGTTAACTTTACTATCATCATACTAGAATTTTATCATACTTTACTATGATCATACTAACATTTTCGAAAAATCCAGTAGATTCTCCAAATTTCTTTTTAATCTTTCAGGTTGATTGTTTCATTGGACTTCGTAAAATGGGCCTCTGAACAGTTATGTTGATAAAATTAATGTTGATAAATGAATTCTGACAAATGATATTGCTAAAGAATTTTGTTAAAAAAATTTAATCACCCTGGTGCTTAAATTTTGTAAATATTATCTGACTTATCTGAAAAGAAATGTTAATAAAGCATTTATTCACTCTGATTCTTAGATTTTGTGAATTTTATCTGACACATCAAACAAAAGATGTTGATTTCTAAGTCTAAAAAATTTTAAGTCCCAATTTTGAGTCCAAAAACTCTAAGTAATCTTTTCGGTTGGTGTTTCATTGGACTTGATCAAATGGACCTCTGAACAGTCTATGCAAAATCAGATTTATTGAAGTCAACTTTACTTTACTATAACTTTACTCATACTAACATTTTCAAAAACCCATTAGATTCTCCTAATTTGTTTTAAATCTTTTCGGTTGACTGTTTCATTCGACTTGGTGAAATCTGCCTCTAAACAGTCTATGCAAAATCAGATTTATTGAAGTCAACTTTACTATGATCATACTAACTGTTTCCAAAAACCAAGTAGATTTTCCAAATTTCTTTTTAAGCTTTTCCGTTGATTGTTTCATTGGAGTTGGTCAAATGGGCCTCTGAATAGTGTATGCAAAATCAGAATTTATCGAAATCAACTTTACTATGATCGTATTAATATTTTACAAAAACCCAGTAGATTCTACAAATTTCTGTTTAATCATTTCGGTCAATTTTTTAATTGGATCAGTTGATTGTTTAATTGGACTTGGTCAAATGGGCATCTGAACAATGTATGCAAAATCAGATTTATTGATGTTAACTTTACTATGATCATTCTAACATTTTCCAAAAACCCAGTAGATTCTCTAAATTTTATTTTAATCTTTTCGGTTGATTGTTTCATTGGACTTGGTCAAATGGGCCTCTGAACAGTGTATGCAAAATCAGATTTATTGAAATCAACTTTACTATGATCGTATTAATATTTTCCAAAAACCAAGTAGGTTCTCCAAATTTCTTTTTAATCTTTTGGGTTGATTATTTCAGTAAACTTGGTCAAATGGGCCTCTAAACAGTGTACGCAAAATCAGGTTTATTGAACTTAACTTTACTATCATCATACTAGAATTTTATCATAATTTACTATGATCATACTAACATGTTCCAAAAACCCAGTAGATTCTCCAAATTTCTTTTTAATCTTTCAGGTTGATTGTTTCATTGGACTTCGTCAAATGGGCCTCTGAACAGTTATGTTGATAAAATTAATGTTGATAAATGAATTCTGACAAACGATATTGATAAAGAATATTGGTAAAAAATTTATTCATCCTGATGCTTAAATTTTGTAAATATTATCTGACTTATCTGAAAAGAAATGTTAATAAAGCATTTATTCACTTTGATTCTTAGATTTTGTGAATGTTATCTGACACATCAAACAAAAGATGTTGATTTCTAAGTCTAAAAAATTTTACGTCCCAATTTTGAGTCCAAAAACTCTAAGTAATCTTTTCGGTTGATGTTTCATTGGACTTCAAACGGACCTCTAAACAGTATATGCAAAATCAGATTTATTGAAGTCAACTTTACTTTACTATGTTTCATTGGACTTGGTCAGGTAGGCCTCCGTACAGTGTATGCAAAATCATATTTTTTGAAGTCAAATTTACTATGATGATGCTATTATTTTCAAAAACTCAGTAGATTCTCCAAATTTCTTATTAATCTTTTCGGTTGATTGTTTTATTGGACTTGGTCCAATGGGAACAGTGTATGCAAAATATTGGCCTCCAAACAGCGTATGCAAAATCAGATTCATTGAAGTCAACTTTACAATGATCATACTAAGATTTTCCAAAAAACAAAAACCATTATAGTCTCCAATTTTTTTTAATCCTTTCGGTTGATTGTTTCTTTGGATTTGGTCAAATGGACCTCTGAACAGAATGGGTGCAAGCAGAAAATGTTTCAGGGGGGGGGGTCAGATACCAGAATAGTAGAGGTAAAACAAAACTCAAATAAAACTCTCAAATTTTGAAAGCCATTTTTCCACGGGGGGGGGGGGGTGGGGTATTTTCCGCAGGGGGAATTTTCCGCGTGTGGGTATTTTCCACGGGGATATTTTCCGTGGGGTATTTTCCGGGGGGTATTTTCCACTGGGGGCATTTTTCACGGGAGGTATTTTCCAAGGGGATAAGCTACAGGGGGAGGGGTAAACGCCGGCCAGCTGACTGATCATATTTCAAACAGTGAGTGAAAGAAAAATATGATTCTATACCGGTATAGAAAAACCAAGACTTTTACTATAAAAAAAGAATTGTTACTATTTTACTAATACTTTTACTAATTAATATTAATTCTACTATTCAATCATTAAATTCAGTAGATCTTTTCGGTTGATGTTTTCATTAGACTTGGTCAAATGGGCCTCTGAACAGTTTATGGAAAATCAGATTTATTGAAGTCAACATTACTATGATCATGCTAACTTTTTCCAAAAACCCAGTAGATTCTCAATTTTCTTTTTAATCTTTTGGGTTGATTGTTACATTGGACTAGGTGAAATGGGCCTCTGAACAGTGTTTGTAAAATCAGAATTATTGAAGTCAACTTTACTATGATCATGCTAACTTTTTCCAAAAACCCAGTAGATTCTCATTTCTTTTTTTTTTAATCTTTTGGTTTATTGTTACATTGGACTAGGTGAAATGGGCCTCTAAACAGTGTTTGTAAAATCAGATTTATTGAAGTCAACTTTACTATGATCATGCTAACATTTTCCAAAAACCCAGTAGATTCTACAAATTTCTGTTTAATCTTTTCGGTTAATTTTTTAATTGGATCGGTTAATTGTTTAATTGGATTTGGTCAAATGGCCTCTGAACAGAGTATGCAAAATTAGATTTATTGAAGTCAACTTTACTATGATCATACTAACATTTTCCAGAAACCCAGTAGATTCTCCCAGTAGAAACCCAGTAGATAAGAATTGAATTAGATTCTGAATTGATTCTAAACAAGTTTCATAGCAGTTTTTAAAGACAAAACAAAAATAAGAAACTCTTTTTCTTTGATTAGTTGTTACACTTCTATTTTCCTCCAACTCTGGTCTAAGTTCCAGGAAGGCCATGGAACTTAGACGAGAGCCCCCCCTCTATGGGTGCCCATGCTGAACAGTGTATACAAAATCAGATTTATTGAAGTTAGCTATACTTTGATCATACTAACATTTTCCACAACCCCGTAGATTCTCAAAATTTCTTTTGAATCTTTTCGGTTGATTGTCTCATTCGACTTGGTCAAATAGGCCTCTGAACAGTGTATGCAAAATCATATTTATTTAAGTCAAATTTACTAGGATCATTCTAACATTTTCCAAAAACCCAGTAGATTCTACAAATTTCTGTTTAATCTTTTTAGGCTTATTGTTTCATTGGACTTGGTCAAATGAGCCTCTGAACATTGTATGCAAAATCAGATTTATTGAAGTCAACTTTACTATGATCATACTAACATTTTCCAAAAACCCAGTAGATTCTCAAAATTTCTTTTGAATCTTTTCGGTTGATTGTCTCATTCGACTTGGTCAAATAGGCCTCTGAACAGTTTACGCAAAATCAGATTTATTGAAGTCAACTTTACTGTGATCGTACTAATATTTTTCAAAAACCCAGTTGATTCTCCAAATTCCTTTTTAATGTTCTCGGTCGATTGTTTCATTGGACTTTGTCAAATCGGCCTTTGAAGAGTGTATGCAAAATCATTAAAACCAGTAGATCTTTTCGGTTGATTGTTTCATTGGACTTGGTCAAATGGGCCTCTACACAGTTTATGGAAAATCAGATTTATTGAACTCAACATTACTACGATCATACTAACATATTTGAATAACCCAGTAGATTCTCAATTTTGTTTTAATCCGTTCGGTTGATTGTCTCATTGGACTTTGTTAAATAGGCCTCTGAACAGTGTAAGCAAAATCAGATCTATTGAAGTCAACTTTACTGTGATCGTACTAATATTTTTCAAAAACCCAGTTGATTCTCCAAATTCCTTTTTAATGTTCTCGGTCGATTGTTTCATTGGACTTTGTCAAATCGGCCTTTGAAGAGTGTATGCAAAATCATTAAAACCAGTAGATCTTTTCGGTTGATTGTTTCATTGGACTTGGTCAAATGGGCCTCTACACAGTTTATGGAAAATCAGATTTATTGAACTCAACATTACTATGATCATACTAACATATTTGAATAACCCAGTAGATTCTCAATTTTGTTTTAATCTGTTCGGTTGATTGTCTCATTGGACTTTGTTAAATAGGCCTCTGAACAGTGTAAGCAAAATCAGATCTATTGAAGTCAACTTTACTGTGATCGTACTAATATTTTCCAAAAACTCAGTAGATTCTCCAAATTTCTTTTTAATGTTTTTGGTCGATTGTTTCATTGGATTTTGCCAAATGGGCCTTTGAAGAGTGTATGCAAAATCATTAAAACCAGTATATCTTTTCGGTTGATTGTTTCATTGGACTTGGTCAAATGGGCCTCTGAACATTTATGGAAAATCAGATTTACTGAAGTTAACATTACTATGATCACACTAACATTTTCGAAAAACCCAGTAGATTCTCCAAACGTTTTTAATCCTTTAAGTTGATTGTTTCATTGGACTTGGTCAAATCGGCCTCTGAAAAGTGTATGCAAATTCCGTTTTATTGAAGTCAGCTTTACTATGATTATACTAACATTTTTGATCGGTTCACTGGAGTTGGTCAAATGGGCCTCTGAACAGGCCTCTGAAATCATCCTCTGAAATGAGATTCATTGAAGTCAACTTTACTCTGATCATACTAACATTTTCCAAAGCCAGTAGATTCTCCATATTTCTTTTTAATCTTTTCACTTGATTTTTTCATTGGACTTGGGGAAATGGGTCTTTCAGAGGCTTATGAAACATCAGATTTATTTACGTCAGCTTTACTGTGATCATGCTAACATTTTCCAAAACCCCAGTAGATTCACCAAATTTCTTTTTAATCTTTTCGGTTTATTATTTTATTTGACTTGGTCAAACGGGCCTCTGAACAGTGTATGCAAGCAAAATCAGATTTATTGAAGTCAACTTTACTATGATCATAATAACATTTTCCAAAAACTCAGTAGATTCTCAAAATTTCTATTTAATCTTTTAGGTTGATTGTTTCTTTGGACCTGGTCAAATGGACCGCTGCACAATGATTTGACATATCCAACAAATGATGCTGATAAAGAGTATTGATAAATAATGTATTTACTCTGATACTTAGATTTTGTGAATGTTATCCGACGTATCCAACAAAAGATGTTGATTTATAAGTCCAAAAATTTCGAAGTCCAAAAAAAATTCGGAGTCCAAAAAATTCTAAGTTCAAAACAATAGTAAGTCCAAAACGTTTTAGTCCCAAAAAATTCTGAGTTTAAAGTCCAAAGTCCAAAAGTCCTAAATCCAAAGTCCTAAGTCCAAAAAAATCTGAGTCCAAAAAATTTCAAATCCAAAAATTTAAGTCCAAAAACAGGGGGCGAAAAGTTGGGGGAGGGGCATTGGGGACCTTGGGGGTTGGGGCATGGCTGACTAAGAGCCTGTCGTATCATTGCCTAAGATGTATACGACTTTATTAGTTTGTCAAATCCATAACCCAATCAGTACTTGATTTCTCAGGATCATTCTGTATTTCTAGGGTTTGTTTTGGATTTCTATATTAAAATTCTACTCTCGGTGCCTTTTAATATAATGTATTTAAAATCCCACTTTATAATTACTTAATGTAGGATTCATATAAAAATGTAAAATCGATCTAATTAAACCCAAATAATTTTTTTTATTTAACTCTCAATGGATTCACCTTGTTAACCCTCCATCAAGCTTTTATATCCACACTCAAGGCTAAAGAAATATATTGTGTAAGAACTCATTGACTCCAGGGCAATGAAACCCATACGGCACAATGATGCATGACGGTCATAAAACTCTCAGAATCTATTGTGCAACTAACATCCTAACTCATTGCACAACTAACTCTCAAGCCTAGAGAGTACAGTGACTTTCAAGCGTGTCTAGCCTTGATAGAGTTCATTGATTCTTAAGAGTGCCAGACCTTGATACAACTACTACTACTATTAACAACTCACCGAAGCACCCAGCTACCTGAGGCCAACACAGCTATGCACGCTTCTCCTCCATCCCAATCTATTCAAAGCCGTCTTTTGCACACCCTCCCAGGAAACTCCCATTTCCTTTAAATCTTTCTTTATGGTGTCCTCTCACTCTAGACGAGGACGAACGTCTTTCCGTTTAGCTCTAGACGGTTAACCAAAAATGAAAATCTTCGGCAATCTGTAATCCTTCATCCACACAACGTGCTCTAGCCAGTTCAACCTTTCTTTCATTATAGCCCTAGAGAGGGGCATTGAACCACATTCTTATTACAGTCTATTGTTTGAAATACGGTCAGTCAGCCAGGTACCCAGAAAAATCCGTAAGCAATTTCTCTAGAAAACATCTAGCAAATCTTCATCCGCATTTCGGAGCGCCCATGCTTCAGAGCCATATTTGACCACTATCACCACTGTTACTTCTAATATTCTAATCTTAGTTTACAGACTTATCTTCATATTCTTCCAAACTTTTTTTAACTGTGAAAAAACACCCTGAGCATTGGCTTTTCTACTTTTAACATCTTCACTGCTCTCACCATCTTTACTAATAATATTGTCAAGGTAAGTGAAGCTGCCCACCTGATCAATTTTTTTTTTACCCAACGTCACCTTTTCATCTTCACCTATTCCTAGCCTTAGTGACTTAGTCTTCTTAACGTTAATTTTCAAACCTTTTGTAGAACCCTGAACTCGCAAAACGTCTAAAATTTCATTCATTTTGCTCACTCGTTCATCTAGGATGCTTAAATCCTCAGCATAATCTAAGGCCAGGAGACTTTTTCCTCCCCATTTGATTCTGTGGTCTCCCATTGCCTTTCCTGTGCTCCTTAAGACAAAGTTCATCAAAATAACCCATATAAAAGGGGATAGAATACAGCCCTGCTTAACTCCCGATTTAATACAAAACCAGCTGCTAACCTCATTTCCTACCTTAACCGCAGCAGTGTTATTCTCATGCATAGCACTATACACTTTAATTTATTTGTCTTGTATACCATACAAGGATAAAACCTTTACTTTTTGTTACCCAACGTCACCTTTTTATCTTCACCTATTCTTAGCCTTAGTGACTTAGTCTTCTTAACATTAATTTTCAAACCTATTGTAGAACCATGAGCTCGCAAAACGTCTAAAACTTCATTCATTTTGCTCACTCTTTCATGTAGGATGCTTAAATCATCAGCATAATCTGAGGCCAGGACACTTTTTCCTCCTCATTTGATTCTGTGGTCTCCCATTGCCTTTCCTGTGCACCTTAAGACAAAGTTCATCAAAATAACCCATATAAAAGGGGATAGAATACAGCCCTGCTTAACTCCCGATTTAATACAAAACAGCTGCTAACCTCATTTCCTACCTTAACCACAGCAGTGGTATTCTCGTACATAGCACTAATCACTTTAATGTATTTTTCTTGTATACCATACAAGGATAAAACCTTTACTTAAGCTCTTCTATCAACAGAATCTAACGCTTGCTCATAATAATTAAAACTGAGAACCAAAGGGGTTTGAAAACTCAGGCACTTCTCGATTATTAACCTGCGAGTGACAATTTGGTCGGCACTTCCCCTACCTTTTCTAAAACCGCACTGTTCTTCTCTTAAAACGTTTGTGTACGGAATATCTCAGTCTAAAAAGTACCATATACTAAGTAATTTGCTACCTACAGAGACCAGACTAATGCCTTGATATTTACCACACTCACTTTTATCCCCTTTATTTTTAAGTGGTTTATTAAGGTTTTCCTAAAATTGTTAGGTACTTCCCCTTTTTCAAAAATCGCATTCATAATATTCAGTAGCTTATTTCTAACCTCAGAGCCACCATATTTAAGAAACTGATTTACCACCCTTTCACCTGGCCTTGATAGAGTTCATTGATTCTCAAGAGTGCCTGGCCTTGATAGAGTTCATTGATTCTCAAGAGTGTCTGGCCTTGATAGAGTTCTTTGACTCTTGAGAGTGCCTTAGGGAATGACCTTGATTGGCTAGTGGCTCCTTACTTTCTATGAAAAGGTGCATAGCAGCGGTGTAATTCATAATAAGCATTCTACTTATATGATAGATGCAAAGTTCAATTATAAAACGGGCGAGTTAAATAAAACAGATAAAATCCATGATAGAGAGTTCCATACGCGCAGTTCATAGACAAGAGTTCCAGTTAACTCTGTATAGAACAGCGTTCCTTGATAAGGGTCCATCTCTTTTTGTTAAGTTAATTTTCTTGACGAGTATTGCTATAGAACATATTGGTACTTACGTGTTATAGTGACCACGATTTATTCTTCATCTGTAATGAAACCGGTTTTCTGTATCCACTCGGAGATAATCAGCTGAGTGAAATAAACTACTTTGCAGGTATATTTTGAATAAATATTTAATATATAGAGTTGGCTAGGTTAGGTATTTAATACAAAGCGTTCTGGGCGGCCTGCTTTCCGTAGTTCTCTGTTGTAGTTTCCATAATTTTGTTACTTAAGTATTATATTCTCATCATATTTTTGTATATTTAATTAGGATTAACCTAACTTCACTTCTTTGGTGTGGTCGCCATAACACGCAAGTACCAAGATATTAATAAAAAGTAGAGTACGAGCAATGAATTTAGCGGGTGAGGGATGAAATCTATATTTCAAATAATGCTACCGATAAAGTGTCATTAATTGGAATGTATAACAAAATCTTTTCCTTTTAGAGTGATTTTATTTAAAATGCCATGTATTTCCAACTTACAATAGGACAACTGATGTAACTATGAACAGAATAGTAAATCTAACACAAGAAGATTTTCCCTAAACAAAGTTTAATGCGCACAGTCAACAGCACTGTATATATAGTTGGGCAGTAAGTTTACTGCAGATGATTTCTGGCTCTTCATTCTCGGTGCGAACAAAAAGCTCCTCCCACTTATTCATGCATTAGCGGGTTAGTATGTATGCGTCAATCAATAACAAATGGTTCAAAATTGTATTATTCGTAATTGCGAAAGCAGAAAAAAACTTGGTGAGCCGGCCAAGTGGTTTGCAACTGTCCCATCTCACAGGTATGACTTAATTTATGTAAAAATTATGACCTAATCTATTATTTATATACAGTGGACTTAACTGATTGGTCTATAT
Organism: Artemia sinica; assembly: GCA_027921565.1. NCBI lineage: Eukaryota > Metazoa > Arthropoda > Branchiopoda > Anostraca > Artemiidae > Artemia > Artemia sinica. Next base: position 56,607,911 of record CM051265.1, read on the forward strand.
AGGATTTCTAAAAAAGGGGGCGGGGGTTGATGAAATTTGTGAAAATAAGGAAGTTTTTTTCTTCTAATAACTGGTGGAATCGATGTGATGGTTTCAGGGCCGGATCCAGGATTGTTTTAGGTGGGGGGGGCGCAAAATAGGTTGATCCGATAAACTTACGTTAGGAGCAAGTTTGATTAATGCAACTTGCGTTAATTAGGTAAATTACACTACTTTAGACTACGTTAGAGGGGCGCCCCCTGGCCCCTCTCTGGATCCCCCACTGGATGGTTTATCATTTTTTTTTCACGTCGTATATTTATTTTCTCAGATTGTAGTTCCTGTGAAACTTGAAAAAGGCTAATTACCTGTTTTGGCGGAGAGCCGAGATAAGACTAGTTTCGTTTTCAATCAATGTTTTCGTATGAAATGGGCAGACCTTTCCTGAACTTTAAAGAATAAACACCTCTGTTTGAAAATCTATGCACTTTGTGAATTTAGACAGCTATAAGGGTTCCTGATTGAGACCAATTTTAGGACTTGGGTTCTAATTATTGGTTGCCGTGGTAAAAGTTGCCACAATAACCCTGTCCAAGAAATAACCAAACGTCTGTTAAGAAGTATTTTTCGTAAAATTCTTAGAGAGTTTTCAGAAAATTGAAGGACATCACACATTTTAATGGCAGATCCAAAATTTTACGGGGCTTTACGCTAGAAAAGCTCCTATTATAGAACATTCTTCCAGTTTGTTTACCAGAAAATAAATAAAATGCATTTGTTACTGCTTAGTCTGTATAATCTTAGACCTTTTACGGCAAAATTTCTAAAATATTTCTAAAACTTTTTTCTAAGGGGACCTATAAAAAATAATACATTTTTAGCTATATATTTCAAAGACTTCAGCCGCTAAATTTTACGTTTGATTTTCCAGGGCAACAGAATGGCTAACACTATTAATATTAAAT